>JAECWN010000401.1:0-38659 GCA_018150725.1 Drosophila quadrilineata | reverse complement strand
AGAAACTATGGTTGGAAAAAGAAAGAAATTGCAGTGAAATCGTTTTTAGTAGAAAATTGACGATTTTGTCAACTTTGAAGAGCAATAACTTTGCTAAAAATCAGCCACTTTTAAAAATTTTTCCATTTCTGATTATGGTATCGAACATAGTTTGAATCTGCATTAAAATTTTTTACTTTTCAAACTTTTTAATTTTTGACTATTTTTGGCCATTTTTGGATTCCTTTATCAACTTTAAGAAGTCATAACTTTTCCAAAATTCAGCCGTTTTTCTAAATTTGTACATTTCTAAAAAACGCTTTAATCCTTTCTCAAATAGCATTTTAAACACTTCACATATAGAAACTATGGTTGAAAGAGGAAGAAATTGTAGTGAAATCGATTTTTAGTAGAAAATTGACGATTTTGTCAACTTTGAAGAGCAATAACTTTGCTAAAAATCACCCACTTTTAAAAATTTTTGCATTTCTGATTATGGTATCGAACATAGTTTGAATCTGCATTAAAATTTTTTACTATTGCAACTTTTTAATTTTTGACTATTTTTGGCCACTTTGGGATTCCTTTATCAACTTTAAGAAGTCATAACTTTTCCAAAAATCAGCCGATTTTCAAAATTTTTAAATTACTGAAAAAGGCTCTAATCCTTTTTAAAATTTGCATTTAAAATTCTTTACATATAGAAACTATGGTGGAAAGAGAAAGAAATTGCAGTGAAATCGTTTTTAGTAGAAAATTGACGATTTTGTCAACTTTGAAGAGCAATAACTTTGCTAAAAATCACCCAATTATTAAAATTTTTGCATTTCTGTTTATGGTATCGAACATAGTTTGAATGTGCATTAAAATTTTTTACTATTCAAACTTTTTAATTTTTGACTATTTTTGGCCACTTTGGGATTCCTTTATCAACTTTAAGAAGTCATAACTTTTCCAAAATTCAGCCGATTTTCTAAATTTGTACATTTCTAAAACACGCTTTAATCCTTTTTTTCAAAATGCATTTTAAACTCTTGACATATAACAACTATTGTTGAAAGAGGAAGAAATTGTAGTGAAATCGATTTTTAGTAGAAAATTGACGATTTGGCAACTTTGAAGAATAATAACTTTGCTAAAAATCACCCAATTTTTTAAATTTTTGCATTTCTGTTTATGGTATCGAACATAGTTTGAATCTGCAATAAAATTTTTTACTTTTGCAACTTTTTAATTTTTGACTATTTTTGGCCCTTTTTGGATTCCTTTATCAACTTTAAGAAGTCATAACTTTTCCAAAAATAAGCCGAATTTCAAAATTTTTACATTTCTGAAAAAGGTTTTAATCCTTTTTTCAAATAGCTTTTTAAACTCTTGACATATATAAACTATGGTTGAAAGAGAAAGAAAATGCAGTGAAATCGATTTTTAGTAGAAAATTGACGATTTTGTCAACTTTGAAGAATAATAACTTTGCTAAAAATCACCCAATTTTTTAAAATTTTGCATTTCTGTTTATGGTATCGAACATAGTCTCAATCTGCAATAAAATTTTTTACTTTGAAACTTTTTAATTTTTTACTATTTTTGGCCATTTTTGGATTCCTTTATCAACTTTAAGAAGTCATAACTTTCCAAAAATCAGCAGATTTTCAAAATTTGTACATTTCTGAAAAACGCTTTAATACTTTTTTCAAATTGCTTTTTAAACTCTTGACATATAGAAACTATGGTTGAAAGAGCAAGAAAATGCAGTGAAATCGTTTTTCAGTAGAAAATTGACGATTTTGTCAACTTTGAAGAGCAATAACTTTGCTAAAAATCACCCAATTTTTTAAATTTTTGCATTTCTGTTTATGGTATCGAACATAGTTTGAATCTGCTTTAAAATAGTTTACTATTGAAACTTTTTATTTTTTGACTATTTTTGGCCATTTTTGAATTCCTTTATCAACTTTAAGAAGTGATAACTTTTACAAAAATCAGCCAATTTTCAAAATATTTACATTGCTAAAAATCACCCAATTTTTTAAATTTTTGCATTTCTTTTTATGGTATCGAACATAGTTTGAATCTGCATTAAAATTTTTTACTATTCAAACTTTTTAATTTTTGACTATTTTTGGCCATTTTTGGATTCCTTTATCAACTTTAAGAAGTCATAACTTTTCCAAAATTCAGCCGATTTTCTAAATTTGTACATTTCTAAAAAACGCTTTAATCCTTTCTCAACTAGCATTTTAAACACTTCACATATAGAAACTATGGTTGAAAGAGGAAGAAATTGTAGTGAAATCGATTTTTAGTAGAAAATTGACGATTTTGTCAACTTTGAAGAGCAATAACTTTGCTAAAAATCACCCACTTTTAAAAATTTTTGCATTTCTGATTATGGTATCGAACATAGTTTGAATCTGCATTAAAATTTTTTACTGTTGCAACTTTTTAATTTTTGACTATTTTTGGCCCTTTTTGGATACCTTTATCAACTTTAAGAAGTCATAACTTTTCCAAAAATCAGCAGATTTTCAAAATTTTTACATTACTGAAAAAGGCTCTAATCCTTTTTACAACTTGCATTTAAAATTCTTTACATATAGAAGCTATGGTTGAAAGAGAAAGAAATTGCAGTGAAATCGTTTTTAGTGGAAAATGTACGATTTTGTCAACTTTGAAGAGCAATAACTTTGAAAAAAATCACCCAATTATTAAAATTTTTGCATTTCTGTTTATGGTATCGAACATAGTTTGAATCTGCATTAAAATTTTTTACTATTCAAACTTTTTAATTTTTGACTATTTTTGGCCATTTTTGGATTCCTTTATCAACTTTAAGAAGTCATAACTTTTCCAAAATTCAGCCGATTTTCTAAATTTGTACATTTCTAAAACATGCTTTAATCCTTTTTTTCAAATTGCATTTTAAACTCTTGACATATAAAAACTATGGTTGAAAGAGGAAGAAATTGTAGTGAAATCGATTTTTAGTAGAAAATTGACGATTTGGCAACTTTGAAGAATAATAACTTTGCTAAAAATCACCCAATTTTTAAAATTTTTGCATTTCTGTTTATGGTATCGAACATAGTTTGAATCTGCAATAAAATTTTTTACTTTTGCAACTTTTTAATTTTTGACTATTTTTGGCCCTTTTTGGATTCCTTTATCAACTTTAAGAAGTCATAACTTTTCCAAAATTCAGCCGATTTTCTAAATTTGTACATTTCTAAAAAACGCTTTAATCCTTTTTCAAATAGCATTTAAAACACTTCACATATAGAAACTATGGTTGAAAGAGGAAGAAATTGTAGTGAAATCGATTTTTAGTAGAAAATTGACGATTTTGTCAACTTTGAAGAGCAATAACTTTGCTAAAAATCACCCAATTTTTTAAATTTTTGCATTTCTGTTTATGGTATCGAACATAGTTTGAATCTGCATTAAAATTGTTTACTATTGAAACTTTTTATTTTTTGACTAGTTTTGGCCATTTTTGGATTCCTTTATCAACTTTAAGAGGTCATAACTTTTCCAAAAATCAGCCGATTTTCAAAATTTTTACATTTCTGAAAAAGGCTTTAATCCTTTTTACAACTTGCATTTAAAATTCTTTACATATAGAAACTATGGTTAAAAAAAGAAAGAAATTGCAGTGAAATCGTTTTTAGTAGAAAATTGACGATTTTGTCAACTTTGAAGAGCAATAACTTTGCTAAAAATCAGCCACTTTTAAAAATTTTTCCATTTCTGATTATGGTATCGAACATAGTTTGAATCTGCATTAAAATTATTTACTTTTGTAACATTTTAATTTTTAACCATTTTTGGCCATTTTTGGATTCCTTTATCAACTCTAAAAAGTCATAACTTTTCCAAAAAGCAGCCGATTTTCAAAATTTTTACATTTCTGAAAAACGCTTTAATCCTTTTTTCGACTAGCAATTAAAATTGTTTACATATAGAAACTATTGTTCAAAGAGAAAGAAACTGAAGTGAAACCGTTTTTTAGTAGAAATCGTTTTTAAAATTTGTACATTTCTGTTTATGGTATCGAACATAGTTTGAATCTGCATTAAAATTTTTTACTTTTGAAACTTTTTAATTTTTGACTATTTTTGGCCATTTTTGGATTCCTTTATCAACTTTAAGAAGTCATAACTTTTCCAAAAATCAGCCGATTTTCAAAATTTTAACATTTCTGAAAAAGGCATTAATCCTTTTTACAACTTGCATTTAAAATTCTTTACATATAGAAACTATGGTTGAAAGAGGAAGAAATTGTAGTGAAATCGATTTTTAGTAGAAAATTGACGATTTTGTCAACTTTGAAGAGCAATAACTTTGCTAAAAATCACCCACTTTTAAAAATTTTTGCATTTCTGATTATGGTATCGAACATAGTTTGAATCTGCATTGAAATTTTTTACTATTGCAACTTTTTAATTTTTGACTATTTTTGGCCCTTTTTGGATACCTTTATCAACTTTAAGAAGTCATAACTTTTCCAAAAATCAGCAGATTTTCAAAATTTTTACATTACTGAAAAAGGCTCTAATCCTTTTTACAACTTGCATTTAAAATTCTTTACATATAGAAACTATGGTTGAAAGAGAAAGAAATTGCAGTGAAATCGTTTTTAGTAGAAAATTGACGATTTTTTCAACTTTGAAGAGCAATAACTTTGAAAAAAATCACCCAATTATTAAAATTTTTGCATTTCTGTTTATGGTATCGAACATAGTTTGAATCTGCATTAAAATTTTTTACTATTCAAACTTTTTAATTTTTGACTATTTTTGGCCATTTTTGGATTCCTTTATCAACTTTAAGAAGTCATAACTTTTCCAAAATTCAGCCGATTTTCTAAATTTGTACATTTCTAAAACATGCTTTAATCCTTTTTTTCAAATTGCATTTTAAACTCTTGACATATAAAAACTATGGTTGAAAGAGGAAGAAATTGTAGTGAAATCGATTTTTAGTAGAAAATTGACGATTTGGCAACTTTGAAGAATAATAACATTGCTAAAAATCACCCAATTTTTAAAATTTTTGCATTTCTGTTTATGGTATCGAACATAGTTTGAATCTGCAATAAAATTTTTTACTTTTGCAACTTTTTAATTTTTGACTATTTTTGGCCCTTTTTGGATTCCTTTATCAACTTTAAGAAGTCATAACTTTTCCAAAAATCAGCCGAATTTCAAAATTTTTACATTTCTGAAAAAGGTTTTAATCCTTTTTTCAAATAGCTTTTTAAACTCTTGACATATAGAAACTATGGTTGAAAGAGCAAGAAAATGCAGTGAAATCGTTTTTTTGTAGAAAATTGACGATTTTGTCAACTTTGAAGAGCAATAACTTTGCTAAAAATCACCCAATTTTTTAAATTTTTGCATTTCTGTTTATGGTATCGAACATAGTTTGAATCTGCATTAAAATTGTTTACTATTGAAACTTTTTATTTTTTGACTAGTTTTGGCCATTTTTGGATTCCTTTATCAACTTTAAGAGGTCATAACTTTTCCAAAAATCAGCCGATTTTCAAAATTTTTACATTTCTGAAAAAGGCTCTAATCCTTTTTACAACTTGCATTTAAAATTCTTTACATATAGAAACTATGGTTGAAAGAGAAAGAAACTGAAGTGAAACCGTTTTTTAGTAGAAATCGTTTTTAAAATTTGTACATTTCTGTTTATGGTATCGAACATAGTTTGAATCTGCATTAAAATTTTTTACTTTTGAAACTTTTTAATTTTTGACTATTTTTGGCCATTTTTGGATTCCTTTATCAACTTTAAGAAGTCATAACTTTTCCAAAAATCAGCCGATTTTCAAAATTTTTACATTTCTGAAAAAGGCTTTAATCCTTTTTACAACTTGCATTTAAAATTCTTTACATATAGAAACTATGGTTGAAAGAGGAAGAAATTGTAGTGAAATCGATTTTTAGTAGAAAATTGACGATTTTGTCAACTTTGAAGAGCAAGAACTTTGCTAAAAATCACCCACTTTTAAAAATTTTTGCATTTCTGATTATGGTATCGAACATAGTTTGAATCTGCATTAAAATTTTTTACTATTGCAACTTTTTAATTTTTGACTATTTTTGGCCCTTTTTGGATACCTTTATCAACTTTAAGAAGTTATAACTTTTCCAAAAATCAGCAGATTTTCAAAATTTTTACATTACTGAAAAAGGCTCTAATCCTTTTTACAACTTGCATTTAAAATTCTTTACATATAGAAACTATGGTTGAAAGAGAAAGAAATTGCAGTGAAATCGTTTTTAGTAGAAAATTGACGATTTTTTCAACTTTGAAGAGCAATAACTTTGAAAAAAATCACCCAATTATTAAAATTTTTGCATTTCTGTTTATGGTATCGAACATAGTTTGAATCTGCATTAAAATTTTTTACTATTCAAACTTTTTAATTTTTGACTATTTTTGGCCATTTTTGGATTCCTTTATCAACTTTAAGAAGTCATAACTTTTCCAAAAATCAGCCGATTTTCAAAATTTTTACATTTCTGAAAAAGGCTTTAATCCTTTTTACAACTTGCATTAAAAATTCTTTACATATAGAAACTATAGTTGGAAAAAAAAGAAATTGCAGTGAAATCGTTTTTAGTAGAAAATTGACGATTTTGTCAACTTTGAAGAGCAATAACTTTGCTAAAAATCACCCAATTTTTAAAATTTCTGCATATCTGTTTATGGTATCGAACATAGTTTGAATCTGCATTAAAATTTTTTACTTTTGTAACATTTTAATTTTTGACTATTTTTGGCCATTTTTGGATTCCTTTATCAACTTTAAGAAGTCATAACTTTTCCAAAAATCAGCCGATTTTCAAAATTTTTACATTTCTGAAAAAGGCTTTAATCCTTTTTACAACTTGCATTAAAAATTCTTTACATATAGAAACTATAGTTGGAAAAAAAAGAAATTGCAGTGAAATCGTTTTTAGTAGAAAATTGACGATTTTGTCAACTTTGAAGAGCAATAACTTTGCTAAAAATCACCCAATTTTTAAAATTTCTGCATATCTGTTTATGGTATCGAACATAGTTTGAATCTGCATTAAAATTTTTTACTTTTGTAACATTTTAATTTTTGACTATTTTTGGCCATTTTTGGATTCCTTTATCAACTCTAAGAAGTCATAACTTTTCCAAAAATCAGCCGATTTTCAAAATTTTTACATTTTTGAAAAACGCTTTAATCCTTTTTTCGACTAGCAATTAAAATTGTTTACATATAGAAACTATTGTTCAAAGAGAAAGAAACTGAAGTGAAACCGTTTTTTAGTAGAAATCGTTTTTAAAATTTGTACATTTCTGTTTATGGTATCGAACATAGTTTGAATCTGCATTAAAATTTTTTACTTTTGAAACTTTTTAATTTTTGACTATTTTTGGCCATTTTTGGATTCCTTTATCAACTTTAAGAAGTCATAACTTTTCCAAAAATCAGCCGATTTTCAAAATTTTTACATTTCTGAAAAAGGCTTTAATCCTTTTTACAACTTGCATTTAAAATTCTTTACATATAGAAACTATAGTTGAAAAAAAAAAGAAATTGCAGTGAAATCGTTTTTAGTAGAAAATTTACGATTTTGTCAACTTTGAAGAGCAATAACTTTGCTAAAAATTACCCAATTTTTAAAATTTCTGCATATCTGTTTATTGTATCGAACATAGTTTGAATCTGCATTAAAATTTTTTACTTTTGTAACATTTTAATTTTTGACTATTTTTGGCCATTTTTGGATTCCTTTATCAACTCTAAGAAGTCATAACTTTTCCAAAAATCAGCCGATTTTCAAAATTTTTACATTTCTGAAAAACGCTTTAATCCTTTTTTCGACTAGCAATTAAAATTGTTTACATATAGAAACTATTGTTCAAAGAGAAAGAAACTGAAGTAAAATCGTTTTTCAGTAGAAATCGTTTTTAAAATTTGTACATTTCTGTTTATGGTATCGAACATAGTTTGAATCTGCATTAAAATTTTTTACTTTTGAAACTTTTTAATTTTTGACTATTTTTGACTAGTTTTGGCCATTTTTGGATTCCTTTATCAACTCTAAGAAGTCATAACTTTTCCAAAAATCAGCCGATTTTCAAAATTTTTACATTTCTGAAAATCGCTTTAATCTTTTTTTCAACTAGCAATTAAAATTGTTTACATATAGAAACTATTCTTCAAAGAGAAAGAAACTGCAGTGGATTCGTTTTTTAGTAGAAAATTTACGATTTTGTCAACTTTGAAGAGCAATAACTTTGCTAAAAATTACCCAATTTTTAAAATTTCTGCATATCTGTTTATGGTATCGAACATAGTTTGAATCTGCATTAACATTTTTTACTATTGAAACTTTTTATTTTTTGACTATTTTTGGCCATTTTTGGATTCCTTTATCAACTTTAATAAGTCATATCTTTTTCAAAAATCAGCCAATTTTTAAAATATTTACATTTCTGAAAAAGGATTCAATCCTTTTTTCATATAGCATGACTTACATATAGAAACTATGGTTGAAAGAGAAAGAAATTGCAGTGAAATCGTTTTTTAGTAGAAAATTGACGATATTGTTAACTTTGAAGAGCAATAACTTTGCTAAAAATCACCCAATTATTAAAATTTTTGCATTTCTGTTTATGGTATCGAACATAGTTTGAATCTGCATTAAAATTTTTTACTATTAAAACTTTTTATTTTTTGACTATTTTTGGCCATTTTTGGATTTCTTTATCAACTTTAAGAAGTCATAACTTTTCCAAAAATCAGCCGATTTTCAAAATTTTTACATTTCTGAAAAAGGTTTTCATCCTTTTACAACTTGCATTTTAATCTCTATACATATAGAAAACCTTTTTCAGAAATGTAAAAATTTTGAAAATAGGCTGATTTTTGGAAAAGTTATGACTTCTTAAAGTTTCAATAGTAAAAAATTTTAATGCAGATTCAAACTATGTTCGATACCATAAACAGAAATGCAAAAATTTTAATAATTGGGTGATTTTTAGCAAAGTTATTGCTCTTCAAAGTTGACAAAATCATCAATTTTCTACTAAAAAACGATTTCACTGCATTTTCTTTCTCTTTCAACTATAGTTCCCATATGTACAAATTTAGAAAATCGGCTGAATTTTGGAAAAGTTATGATATCTTAAAGTTGATAAAAGATTCCAAAAATGGCCAAAAATAGTCAAAAAATATAAAGTCTCAATAGTAAAAAATTTTAATGCAGATTCAAACTATGTTCGATACCATAATCAGAAATGCAAAAATTTTTAAAAGTGGGTGATTTTTAGCAAAGTTATTGCTCTTCAAAGTTGACAAAATCGTCAATTTTCTACTAAAAACGATTTCACTGCAATTTCTTTCTTTTTTCAACCATAGTTTCTATATGTAAAGAATTTTAAATGCAAGTTGTAAAAAGGATTAAAGCCTTTTTCAGAAATGTAAAAAATGACATATAGAAACTATGGTTGAAAGAGAAAGAAATTGCAGTGAAATCGATTTTTAGTAGAAAATTGACGATTTTGTCAACTTTGAAGAGCAATAACTTTGCTAAAAATCACCCAAATTTTAAAATTTTTGCATTTCTGTTTATGGTATCGAACATAGTTTGAATCTGCATTAACATTTTTTACTATTGAAACTTTTTATTTTTTGACTATTTCTGGCCATTTTTGGATTCCTTTATCAACTTTAAGAAGTCATAACTTTTCAAAAAATCAGCCAATTTTACATTTCTGAAAAAGGTTTTAAGCCTTTTTTCAAATTGCATTTAAAATTCTTTACATATAGAAACTATGATTGAAAGAGAAAGAAATTGTAGTGAAATCGTTTTTTAGTAGAAAATTGACGATTTTGTCAACTTTGAGGAGCAATAACTTTGCTAAAAATCACCCAATTATTAAAATTTTTCCATTTCTGTTTATGGTATCGAACATAGTTTGAATCTGCATTAAAATTTTCTACGATTGAAACTTTTTATTTTTTGATTATTTTTGGCCATTTTTGGATTCCTTTATCAACTTTAAGAAGTCATAACTTTTCCAAAAATCAGCCGATTTTCAAAATTTTTACATTTATTAAAAAGGCTCTAATCCTTTTTACAACATGCATTTAAAATTCTTTACATATAGAAACTATGGTTGAAAGAGAAAGAAATTGCAGTGAAATCGTTTTTAGTAGAAAATTGACGATTTTGTCAACTTTGAAGAGCAATAACTTTGCTAAAATTCACCCAATTTTTAAAATTTTTCCATTTCTGATTTTGCTATCGAACATAGTTTGAATCTGCATTAAAATTTTTTACTATTCAAACTTTTTAATTTTTGACTATTTTTGGCCATTTTTGGATTCCTTTATCAACTTTAAGAAGTCATAACTTTTCCAAAAATCAGCCGATTTTCAAAATTTTTACATTTATTAAAAAGGCTCTAATCCTTTTTACAACATGCATTTAAAATTCTTTACATATAGAAACTATGGTTGAAAGAGAAAGAAATTGCAGTGAAATCGATTTTTAGTAGAAAATTGACGATTTTGTCAACTTTGAAGAATAAAAACTTTGCTAAAAATCACCCCATTTTTTACATTTTTGCATTTCTGTTTATGGTATCGAACATAGTTTGAATCTGCAATAAAATTTTTTACTTTGAAACTTTTTAATTTTTGACTATTTTTGGCCATTTTTGGATTCCTTTATCAACTTTAAGAAGTCATAACTTTTCCAAAAATCAGCCAATTTTCAAAATTTTTACATTTCTGAAAAAGGTTTTAATCTTTTTATCAAATAGCATTTAAAATTCTTTACATATAGGAACTATAGTTGAAAGAGAAAGAAAATGCAGTGAAATCGTTTTTTAGTAGAAAATTGACGATTTTGTCAACTTTGAAGAGCAATAACTTTGCTAAAAATCACCCAATTATTAAAATTTTTGCATTTTTGTTTATAATATCGAACATAGTTTGAATCTGCATTAAAATTTTTTACTTTGTAACTTTTTAATATTTGACTATTTTTGGCCATTTTTGGATTCCTTTATCAACTTTAAGAAATCATAACTTTTCCGAAAATCAACCGATTTTAAAAATTTGTACATTTCTGAAATTCGCTTTAATCTTTTTTTCAACTAGCAATTAAAATTCTTTACATATAGAAACTATGGTTGAAAGAGAAAGAAATTGTAGTGAAATCGATTTTTAGTAGAAAATTGACGATTTTGTCAACTTTGAAGAATAAAAACTTTGCTAAAAATCACCCCATTTTTTACATTTTTGCATTTCTGTTTATGGTATCGAACATAGTTTGAATCTGCAATAAAATTTTTTACTTTGAAACTTTTTAATTTTTGACTATTTTTGGCCATTTTTGGATTCCTTTATCAACTTTAAGAAATCATAACTTTTCCGAAAATCAACCGATTTTAAAAATTTGTACATTTCTGAAATTCGCTTTAATCTTATTATCAACTAGCAATTAACATTCTTTACATATAGAAACTGTGGTTCAAAGAGACAGAAATTGTAGTGAAATCGTTTTTTAGTAGAAAATTGACGATTTTGTCAACTTTGAAGAGCAAGAACTTTGCTAAAAATCACCAAATTTTTAAAATTTTTACATTTCTGTTTATGGTATCGAACTTAGTTTGAATCTGCATTAAAATTTTTTCTTTTGAAATTCTTTATTTTTTGACTATTTTTGTCCATTTTTGGATTCCTTTATCAACTTTAAGAAGTCATAACTTTTCCAAAAATCAGCCGATTTTCAAAATTTTTACATTTTTGAAAAACGTTTTCATCCTTTTTTGCAACTGGCAATTAAAATTCTTTACATATAGAAACTATGGTTGAAAGAGAAAGAAATTGCAGTGAAATCGTTTTTTAGTAGAAAATTGACGATTTTGTCAACTTTGAAGAGCAATAACTTTGCTAAAAATCACCCAATTATTAAAATTTTTGCATTTTTGTTTATAATATCGAACATAGTTTGAATCTGCATTAAAATTTTTTACTTTGTAACTTTTTAATATTTGACTATTTTTGGCCATTTTTGGATTCCTTTATCAACTTTAAGAAATCATAACTTTTCCGAAAATCAACCGATTTTAAAAATTTGTACATTTCTGAAATTCGCTTTAATCTTTTTTTCAACTAGCAATTAAAATTCTTTACATATAGAAACTATGGTTGAAAGAGAAAGAAATTGTAGTGAAATCGATTTTTAGTAGAAAATTGACGATTTTGTCAACTTTGAAGAATAAAAACTTTGCTAAAAATCACCCCATTTTTTACATTTTTGCATTTCTGTTTATGGTATCGAACATAGTTTGAATCTGCAATAAAATTTTTTACTTTGAAACTTTTTAATTTTTGACTATTTTTGGCCATTTTTGGATTCATTTATCAACTTTAAGAAATCATAACTTTTCCGAAAATCAACCGATTTTAAAAATTTGTACATTTCTGAAATTCGCTTTAATCTTTTTATCAAATAGCATTTAAAACTCTTTACATATAGGAACTATAGTTGAAAGAGAAAGAAAATGCAGTGAAATCGTTTTTTAGTAGAAAATTGACGATTTTGTCAACTTTGAAGAGCAATAACTTTGCTAAAAATCACCCAATTATTAAAATTTTTGCATTTTTGTTTATAATATCGAACATAGTTTGAATCTGCATTAAAATTTTTTACTTTGTAACTTTTTAATATTTGACTATTTTTGGCCATTTTTGGATTCCTTTATCAACTTTAAGAAATCATAACTTTTCCGAAAATCAACCGATTTTAAAAATTTGTACATTTCTGAAATTCGCTTTAATCTTTTTTTCAACTAGCAATTAACATTCTTTACATATAGAAACTGTGGTTCAAAGAGACAGAAATTGTAGTGAAATCGTTTTTTAGTAGAAAATTGACGATTTTGTCAACTTTGAAGAGCAAGAACTTTGCTAAAAATCACCAAATTTTTAAAATTTTTACATTTCTGTTTATGGTATCGAACATAGTTTGAATCTGCATTAAAATTTTTTTCTTTTGAAATTCTTTATTTTTTGACTATTTTTGTCCATTTTTGGATTCCTTTATCAACTTTAAGAAGTCATAACTTTTCCAAAAATCAGCCGATTTTCAAAATTTTTACATTTTTGAAAAACGTTTTCATCCTTTTTTCAACTAGCATTTAAAATTCTTTACATATAGAAACTATGTTTAAAAGAGAAAGAAATTGCAGTGAAATCGTTTTTTAGTAGAAAATTGACGATTTTGTCAACTTTGAAGAGCAATAACTTTGCTAAAAATCACCAAATTTTTAAAATTTTTTTCATTTCTGTTTATGGTATCGAACATAGTTTGAATCTGCATTGAAATTTTTTACTTTTGTAAGTTATTAATTTTTGACTATTTTTGGACATTTTTGGATTCCTTTATCAACTTTAAGAAGTCATAACTTTTCCGAAAATCAACCGATTTTAAAAATTTGTACATTTCTGAAATTCGCTTTAATCTTTTTTGCAACTGGCAATTAAAACTCTTTACATATAGAAACTATGGTTGAAAGAGAAAGAAATTGCAGTGAAATCGTTTTTTAGTAGTAAATTGACGATTTTGTCAACTTTGAAGAGCAATAACTCTGCTAAAAATCACCCAATTTTTAAAATTTTTACATTTCTGTTTATGGTATCGAACATAGTTTGAATATGCATTAAATTTTTTTTTTAAACTTTTTAATTTTTGACTATTTTTGACTATTTTTGGCCATTTTTGGATTCCTTTATCAACTTTAAGAAGTCATAACTTTTCCGAAAATCAACCGATTTTAAAAATTTGTACATTTCTGAAATTCGCTTTAATCTTTTTTTCAACTAGCAATTAAAATTCTTTACATATAGAAACTATGGTTCAAAGAGACAGAAATTGCAGTGAAATCGTTTTTTAGTATAAAATTGACGATTTTGTCAACTTTGAAGAGCAATAACTTTGCTAAAAATCACCAAATTTTTAAAATTTTTACATTTTTGTCTATGGTATCGAACATAGTTTGAATCTGCATTAAAATTTTTTACTTTTGAAACTCTTTATTTTTTGACTATTTTTGGCCATTTTTGGATTCCTTTATCAACTTTAAGAAATCAAAACTTTTCCAAAAATCAGCCGATTTTCAAAATTTTTACATTTTTGAAAAACGTTTTCATCCTTTTTTTTAACTAGCATTTAAAATTCTTTACATATAGAAACTATGTTTGAAAGAGAAAAAAATTGCAGTGAAATCGATTTTCAGTAGAAAATTAACGATTTTATCAACTTTGAAGAGCAATAACTTTGCTAAAAATCACCAATTTTTGAAAATTTTTGCATTTCTGATTATGGTATCGAACATAGTTTGAATCTGCATTAAAATTTTTTACTTTTGCAATTTATTATTTTTTGACTATTTTTGGCCATTTTTGTATTCCTTTTTCAACTTTAAGAAGTCATAACTTTTCCGAAAATCAACCGATTTTAAAAATTTTTAAATTTCTGAAATTCGCTTTACTCTTTTCTTCACCTAGCAATTAAAATTTTTACATATAGAAACTATGGTTGAAAGAGAAAGAAATTGCAGTGAAATCGTTTTGTAGTAGTAAATTGACGATTTTGTCAACTTTGAAGAGCAAGAACTTTGCTAAAAATCACCAAATTTTTAAAATTTTTACATTTCTGTTTATGGTATCGAACTTAGTTTGAATCTGCATTAAAATTTTTTTCTTTTGAAATTCTTTATTTTTTGACTATTTTTGTCCATTTTTGGATTCCTTTATCAACTTTAAGAAGTCATAACTTTTCCAAAAATCAGCCGATTTTCAAAATTTTTACATTTTTGAAAAACGTTTTCATCCTTTTTTGCAACTGGCAATTAAAATTCTTTACATATAGAAACTATGGTTGAAAGAGAAAGAAATTGCAGTGAAATCGTTTTTTAGTAGAAAATTGACGATTTTGTCAACTTTGAAGAGCAATAACTTTGCTAAAAATCACCCAATTATTAAAATTTTTGCATTTTTGTTTATAATATCGAACATAGTTTGAATCTGCATTAAAATTTTTTACTTTGTAACTTTTTAATATTTGACTATTTTTGGCCATTTTTGGATTCCTTTATCAACTTTAAGAAATCATAACTTTTCCGAAAATCAACCGATTTTAAAAATTTGTACATTTCTGAAATTCGCTTTAATCTTTTTTTCAACTAGCAATTAAAATTCTTTACATATAGAAACTATGGTTGAAAGAGAAAGAAATTGTAGTGAAATCGATTTTTAGTAGAAAATTGACGATTTTGTCAACTTTGAAGAATAAAAACTTTGCTAAAAATCACCCCATTTTTTACATTTTTGCATTTCTGTTTATGGTATCGAACATAGTTTGAATCTGCAATAAAATTTTTTACTTTGAAACTTTTTAATTTTTTGACTATTTTTGGCCATTTTTGGATTCATTTATCAACTTTAAGAAATCATAACTTTTCCGAAAATCAACCGATTTTAAAAATTTGTACATTTCTGAAATTCGCTTTAATCTTTTTTTCAAATAGCATTTAAAACTCTTTACATATAGGAACTATAGTTGAAAGAGAAAGAAAATGCAGTGAAATCGTTTTTTAGTAGAAAATTGACGATTTTGTCAACTTTGAAGAGCAATAACTTTGCTAAAAATCACCCAATTATTAAAATTTTTGCATTTTTGTTTATAATATCGAACATAGTTTGAATCTGCATTAAAATTTTTTACTTTGTAACTTTTTAATATTTGACTATTTTTGGCCATTTTTGGATTCCTTTATCAACTTTAAGAAGTCATAACTTTTCCGAAAATCAACCGATTTTAAAAATATGTACATTTCTGAAATTCGCTTTAACCTTTTTTTCAACTACCAATTAAAATTCTTTACATATAGAAACTATGGTTGAAAGAGAAAGAAATTGCAGTGAAATCGTTTTTTAGTAGAAAATTGACGATTTTGTCAACTTTGAAGAGCAATAACTTTGCTAAAAATCACAAATTTTTAAAATTTTTGCATTTCTGTCTATGGTATCGAACATAGTTTGAGTCTGCATTAAAATTTTTTACTTTTGTAACTTATTAATTTTTGACTATTTTTGGCCATTTTTGGATACCTTTATCAACTTTAAGAAGTCATAACTTTTCCGAAAATCAACCGATTTTAAAAATTTGTACATTTCTGAAATTCGCTTTAATCTTTTTTTCAACTGGCAATTAAAATTCTTTACATATAGAAACTATGGTTGAAAGAGAAAGAAATTGCAGTGAAATCGTTTTTTAGTAGTAAATTGACGATTTTGTCAACTTTGAAGAGCAATAACTTTGCTAAAAATCACCCAATTTTTAAAATTTTTACATTTCTGTTTATGGTATCGAACATAGTTTGAATATGCATTAAATTTTTTTTTAAACTTTTTAATTTTTGACTATTTCTGACTATTTTTAGCCATTTTTGGATTCCTTTATCAACTTTAAGAAGTCATAACTTTTCCGAAAATCAACCGATTTTAAAAATTTGTACATTTCTGAAATTCGCTTTAATCTTTTTTTCAACTAGCAATTAAAATTCTTTACATATAGAAACTATGGTTCAAAGAGACAGAAATTGCAGTGAAATCGTTTTTTAGTATAAAATTGACGATTTTGTCAACTTTGAAGAGCAATAACTTTGCTAAAAATCACCAAATTTTTAAAATTTTTACATTTTTGTCTATGGTATCGAACATAGTTTGAATCTGCATTAAAATTTTTTACTTTTGCAATTTATTATTTTTTGACTATTTTTGGCCATTTTTGTATTCCTTTTTCAACTTTAAGAAGTCATAACTTTTCCGAAAATCAACCGATTTTAAAAATTTTTAAATTTCTGAAATTCGCTTTACTCTTTTCTTCACCTAGCAATTAAAATTTTTACATATAGAAACTATGGTTGAAAGTGAAAGAAATTGCAGTGAAATCGTTTTTTAGTAGAAAATTGACGATTTTGTCAACTTTGAAGAGCAATAACTTTGCTAAAAATCACCAAATTTTTAAAATTTTTACATTTCTGTCTATGGTATCGAACATAGTTTGAATCTGCATTAAAATTTTTTACTTTTGCAATTTATTATTTTTTGACTATTTTTGGCCATTTTTGTATTCCTTTTTCAACTTTAAGAAGTCATAACTTTTCCGAAAATCAACCGATTTTAAAAATTTTTAAATTTCTGAAATTCGCTTTACTCTTTTCTTCACCTAGCAATTAAAATTTTTACATATAGAAACTATGGTTGAAAGAGAAAGAAATTGCAGTGAAATCGTTTTTTAGTAGAAAATTGACGATTTTGTCAACTTTGAAGAGCAATAACTTTGCTAAAAATCACCCAATTATTAAAATTTTTGCATTTTTGTTTATAATATCGAACATAGTTTGAATCTGCATTAAAATTTTTTACTTTGTAACTTTTTAATATTTGACTATTTTTGGCCATTTTTTGGATTCCTTTATCAACTTTAAGAAGTCAAAACTTTTCCGAAAATCAACCGATTTTAAAAATTTGTACATTTCTGAAATTCGCTTTAATCTTTTTTTCAACTAGCAATTAAAATTCTTTACATATAGAAACTATGGTTGAAAGAGAAAGAAATTGTAGTGAAATCGATTTTTAGTAGAAAATTGACGATTTTGTCAACTTTGAAGAATAAAAACTTTGCTAAAAATCACCCCATTTTTTAAATTTTTTCATTTCTGTTTATGGTATCGAACATAGTTTGAATCTGCAATAAAATTTTTTACTTTTGAAACTTTTTAATTTTTGACTATTTTTGGCCATTTTTGGATTCCTTTATCAACTTTAAGAAGTCATAACTTTTCCGAAAATCAACCGATTTTAAAAATTTGTACATTTCTGAAATTCGCTTTAATCTTTTTATCAAATAGCATTTAAAACTCTTTACATATAGGAACTATGGTTGAAAGAGAAAGAAAATGCAGTGAAATCGTTTTTTAGTAGAAAATTGACGATTTTGTCAACTTTGAAGAGCAATAACTTTGCTAAAAATCACCCAATTTTTAAAATTTTTGCATTTTTGTTTATGGTATCGAACATAGTTTGAATCTGCATTAAAATTTTTTACTTTGTAACTTTTTAATATTTGACTATTTTTGGCCATTTTTGGATTCCTTTATCAACTTTAAGAAATCATAACTTTTCCGAAAATCAACCGATTTTCAAAATTTTGTACATTTCTGAAATTCGCTTTAATCTTTTTTTCAACTAGCAATTAAAATTCTTTACATATAGAAACTATGGTTCAAAGAGACAGAAATTGTAGTGAAATCGTTTTTTAGTAGAAAATTGACGATTTTGTCAACTTTGAAGAGCAAGAACTTTGCTAAAAATCACCAAATTTTTAAAATTTTTACATTTCTGTTTATGGTATCGAACATAGTTTGAATCTGCATTAAAATTTTTTTCTTTTGAAACTCTTTATTTTTTGACTATTTTTGGCCATTTTTGGATTCCTTTATCAACTTTAAGAAGTCATAACTTTTCCAAAAATCAGCCGATTTTCAAAATTTTTACATTTTTGAAAAACGTTTTCATCCTCTTTTCAACTAGCATTTAAAATTCTTTACATATAGAAACTATGTTTAAAAGAGAAAGAAATTGCAGTGAAATCGTTTTTTCGTAGAAAATTTACGATTTAGTCAACTTTGCAGAGCAATAACTTTGCTAAAAATCACGAAATTTTTAAAATTTTTCTCATTTCTGTTTATGGTATCGAACATAGTTTGAATCTGCATTAAAATTTTTTACTTTTGCAACTTATTAATTTTTGACTATTTTTGGCCATTTTTGGATTCCTTTATCAACTTTAAGAAGTCATAACTTTTCCGAAAATCAACCGATTTTAAAAATTTGTACATTTCTGAAATTCGCTTTAATCTTTTTTTCAACTGGCAATTAAAATTCTTTACATATAGAAACTATGGTTGAAAGAGAAAGAAATTGCAGTGAAATCGTTTTTTAGTAGTAAATTGACGATTTTGTCAACTTTGAAGAGCAATAACTTTGCTAAAAATCACCCAATTTTTAAAATTTTTACATTTCTGTTTATGGTATCGAACATAGTTTGAATATGCATTAAATTTTTTTTTTTGAAACTTTTTAATTTTTGACTATTTTTGACTATTTTTGGCCAATTTTGGATTCCTTTATCAACTTTAAGAAGTCATAACTTTTCCGAAAATCAACCGATTTTAAAAATTTGTACATTTCTGAAATTCGCTTTAATCTTTTTTCAACTAGCAATTAAAATTCTTTACATATAGAAACTATGGTTCAAAGAGACAGAAATTGCAGTGAAATCGTTTTTTAGTAGAAAATTGACGATTTTGTCAACTTTGAAGAGCAATAACTTTGCTAAAAATCACAAATTTTTTAAAATTTTTGCATTTCTGATTATGGTATCGAACATAGTTTGAATCTGCATTAAAATTTTTTACTTTTGCAATTTATTATTTTTTGACTATTTTTGGCCATTTTTGTATTCCTTTTTCAACTTTAAGAAGTCATAACTTTTCCGAAAATCAACCGATTTTAAAAATTTTTAAATTTCTGAAATTCGCTTTACTCTTTTCTTCACCTAGCAATTAAAATTTTTACATATAGAAACTATGGTTGAAAGAGAAAGAAATTGCAGTGAAATCGTTTTGTAGTAGTAAATTGACGATTTTGTCAACTTTGAAGAGCAATAACTTTGCTAAAAATCACAAATTTTTTAAAATTTTTGCATTTCTGATTATGGTATCGAACATAGTTTGAATCTGCATTAAAATTTTTTACTTTTGAAACTCTTTATTTTTTGACTATTTTTGGCTATTTTTGGATTCCTTTATCAACTTTAAGAAGTCATAACTTTTCCAAAAATAAGCCGATTTTCAAAATTTTTACATTTTTGAAAAACGTTTTCATCCTATTTTCAACTAGCATTTAAAATTCTTTACATATAGAAATTATGTTTGAAAGAGAAAGAAACTGCAGTGAAATCGTTTTTTAGTAGAAAATTGACCATTTTGTCAACTTTGAAGAGCAATAATCACAAATTTTTGAAAATTTTTGTATTTCTGATTATGGTATCGAACATAGTTTGAATCTGCATTAAAATTTTTTACTTTTGCAATTTATTAAATTTTGACTATTTTTGGCCATTTTTGGATTCCTTTATCAACTTTAAGAAGTCATAACTTTTCCGAAAATCAACCGATTTTAAAAATTTGTACATCTATGAAATTCTCTTTAATCTTTTTTTCAACTGGCAATTAAAATTCTTTACATATAGAAACTATGGTTGAAAGAGAAAGAAATTGCAGTGAAATCGTTTTTTAGTAGTAAATTGACGATTTTGTCAACTTTGAAGAGCAATAACTTTGCTAAAAATCACCCAATTTTTAAAATTTTTACATTTCTGTTTATGGTATCGAACATAGTTTTAATATGCATTAAAATTTTTTTTTTAAACTTTTTAATTTTTGACTATTTTTGACTATTTTTGGCCATTTTTGGATTCCTTTATCAACTTTAAGAAATCAAAACTTTTCCAAAAATCAGCCGATTTTCAAAATTTTTACATTTTTGAAAAACGTTTTCATCCTTTTTTTTAACTAGCATTTAAAATTCTTTACATATAGAAACTATGTTTGAAAGAGAGAAAAATTGCAGTGAAATCGATTTTCAGTAGAAAATTAACGATTTTATCAACTTTGAAGAGCAATAACTTTGCTAAAAATCACAAATTTTTGAAAATTTTTGCATTTCTGATTATGGTATCGAACATAGTTTGAATCTGCATTAAAATTTTTTACTTTTGCAACTTATTAATTTTTGACTATTTTTGGCCATTTTTGTATTCCTTTATCAACTTTAAGAAGTCATAACTTTTCCGAAAATCAACCGATTTTAAAAATTTTTACATTTCTGAAATTTGCTTTACTCTTTTCTTCACCTAGCAATTAAAATTTTTACATATAGAAACTATGGTTGAAAGAGAAAGAAATTGCAGTGAAATCGTTTTGTGGTAGTAAATTGACGATTTTGTCAACTTTGAAGAGCAATAACTTTGCTAAAAATCACAAATTTTTTTATAATTTTTGCATTTCTGATTATGGTATCGAACATAGTTTGAATCTGCATTAAAATTTTTTACTTTTGAAACTCTTTATTTTTTGACTATTTTTGGCTATTTTTGGATTCCTTTATCAACTTTAAGAAGTCATAACTTTTCCAAAAATCAGCCGATTTTCAAAATTTTTACATTTTTGAAAAACGTTTTCATCCTATTTTCAACTAGCAGTTAAAATTCTTTACATATAGAAATTATGTTTGAAAGAGAAAGAAACTGCAGTGAAATCGTTTTTTAGTAGAAAATTGACCATTTTGTCAACTTTGAAGAGCAATAATCACAAATTTTTGAAAATTTTTGTATTTCTGATTATGGTATCGAACATAGTTTGAATCTGCATTAAAATTTTTTACTTTTGCAATTTATTAATTTTTGACTATTTTTGGCCATTTTTGGATTCCTTTATCAACTTTAAGAAGTCATAACTTTTCCGAAAATCAACCGATTTTAAAAATTTGTACATCTCTGAAATTCGCTTTAATCTTTTTTTCAACTAGCAATTAAAATTCTTTACATATAGAAACTATGGTTGAAAGAGAAAGAAATTGCAGTGAAATCGTTTTTTAGTAGAAAATTGACGATTTTGTCAACTTTGAAGAGCAATAACTTTGCTAAAAATCACCAAATTTTTAAAATTCAAAGAGACAGAAATTGCAGTGAAATCGTTTTTTAGTAGAAAATTGACGATTTTATCAACTTTGAAGAGCAATAACTTTGCTAAAAATCACCAATTTTTGAAAATTTTTGCATTTCTGATTATGGTATCGAACATAGTTTGAATCTGCATTAAAATTTTTTACTTTTGCAACTTATTAATTTTTGACTATTTTTGGCCATTTTTGTATTCCTTTATCAATTTTAAGAAGTCATAACTTTTCCGAAAATCAACCGATTTTAAAAATTTTTAAATTTCTGAAATTCGCTTTACTCTTTTCTTCAACTAGCAATTAAAATTTTTACATATAGAAACTATGGTTGAAAGAGAAAGAAATTGCAGTGAAATCGTTTTTTAGTAGAAAATTGACGATTTTGTCAACTTTGAAGAGCAATAACTTTGCTAAAAATCACCAAATTTTTAAAATTCAAAGAGACAGAAATTGCAGTGAAATCGTTTTTTAGTAGAAAATTGACGATTTTATCAACTTTGAAGAGCAATAACTTTGCTAAAAATCACCAATTTTTGAAATGTTTTGTATTTCTGATTATGGTATTGAACATAGTTTGAATCTGTATTAAAATTTTTTACTTTTGCAACTTACTAATTTTTGACTATTTTTGGCCATTTTTGGATTCCTTTATCAACTTTAAGAAGTCATAACTTTTCCGAAAATCAACCGATTTTCAAAATTTTTACATTTCTGAAATTCGCTTTAATCTTTTTTTCAACTGGCAATTAAAATTCTTTACATATAGAAACTATGGTTGAAAGAGAAAGAAATTGCAGTGAAATCGTTTTTTAGCAGTAAATTGACGATTTTGTCAACTTTGAAGAGCAATAACTTTGCTAAAAATCACCAAATTTTTAAAATTCAAAGAGACAGAAATTGCAGTGAAATCGTTTTTTAGTAGAAAATTGACGATTTTATCAACTTTGAAGAGCAATAACTTTGCTAAAAATCACCAATTTTTGAAATGTTTTGTATTTCTGATTATGGTATTGAACATAGTTTGAATCTGCATTAAAATTTTTTACTTTTGCAACTTACTAATTTTTGACTATTTTTGGCCATTTTTGGATTCCTTTATCAACTTTAAGAAGTCATAACTTTTCCGAAAATCAACAGATTTTCAAAATTTTTACATTTCTGAAATTCGCTTTAATCTTTTTTTCAACTGGCAATTAAAATTCTTTACATATAGAAACTATGGTTGAAAGAGAAAGAAATTGCAGTGAAATCGTTTTTTAGCAGTAAATTGACGATTTTATCAACTTTGAAGAGCAATAACTTTGCTAAAAATCACCCAATTTTTAAAATTTTTACATTTCTGTTTATGGTATCGAACATAGTTTTAATATACATTAAAATTTTTTTTTTAAACTTTTTAATTTTTGACTATTTTTGACTATTTTTGGCCATTTTTGGATTCCTTTATCAACTTTAAGAAGTCATAACTTTCCAAAAAATCAGCCAATTTTCAAAATTTTTACATTTCTGAAAAACGCTTTAATCCTTTTTTCAACAAGCAATTAAAATTCTTTACATATAGAAACTATGGTTCAAAGAGACTGAAATTGCAGTGAAATCGTTTTTTAGTAGAAAATTGACGATTTTGTCAACTTTGAAGAGCAATAACTTTGCTAAAAATCACCAAATTTTTAAAATTTTTACATTTCTGTCTATGGTATCGAACATAGTTAGAATCTGCATTAAAATTTTTTACTTTTTAATTTTTGACTATTTTTGGCCATTTTTGAATTCCTTTATCAACTTTAAGAAGTCATAACTCTTCCAAAAATCAGCCGATTTTCAAAATTTTTACATTTTTGAAAAACGTTTTCATTCTTTTTCAACTAGCATTTAAAATTCTTTACATATATAAACTATGGTTGAAAGAGAAAGAAATTGCAGTGAAATCGTTTTTTAGTAGAAAATTGACGACTTTATCAACTTTGAAGAGCAAGAACTTTGCTAAAAATCACCAAATTTTTAAAATTTTTACATATCTGTTTATGGTATCGAACATAGTTTGAATCTGCATTAAAATTTTTTTCTTTTGAAACTCTTTATTTTTTGACTATTTTTGGCCATATTTGGATTCCTTTATCAACTTTAAGAAGTCATAACTTTTCCAAAAATCAGTCGATTTTCAAAATTTTTACATTTTTGAAAAACGTTTTCATCCTTTTTTCAACTAGCATTTAAAATTCTTTACATATAGAAACTATGTTTAAAAGAGAAAGAAATTGCAGTGAAATCGTTTTTTAGTAGAAAATTGACGATTTTGTCAACTTTGAAGAGCAAGAACTTTGCTAAAAATCACCAAATTTTTAAAATTTTTACATATCTGTTTATGGTATCGAACATAGTTTGAATCTGCATTAAAATTTTTTTCTTTTGAAACTCTTTATTTTTTGACTATTTTTGGCCATATTTGGATTCCTTTATCAACTTTAAGAAGTCATAACTTTTCCAAAAATCAGTCGATTTTCAAAATTTTTACATTTTTGAAAAACGTTTTCATCCTTTTTTCAACTAGCATTTAAAATTCTTTACATATAGAAACTATGTTTAAAAGAGAAAGAAATTGCAGTGAAATCGTTTTTTCGTAGAAAATTTACGATTTTGTCAACTTTGCAGAGCAATAACTTTGCTAAAAATCACCAAATTTTTAAAATTTTTTTCATTTCTGTTTATGGTATCGAACATAGTTAGAATCTGCATTAAAATTTTTTACTTTTGCAACTTATTAATTTTTGACTATTTTTGGCCATTTTTGGATTCCTTTATCAACTTTAAGAAGTCATAACTTTTCCAAAAATCAGCCGATTTCAAAATTTTTACATTTTTGAAAAACGTTTTAATCCTTTTTTCAACTAGCATTTAAAATTCTTTACATATAGAAACTATAGTTGAAAGAAAAAGAAATTGCAGTGAAATCGTTTTTTAGTAGAAAATTGACGATTTTGTCAACTTTGAAGAGCAATAACTTTGCTAAAAATCACCCAATTTTTAAAATTTTTGCATTTCTGATTATGGTATCGAACATAGTTTGAATCTGCATTAAAATTTTTTACTTTTGAAACTCTTTATTTTTTGACTATTTTTGGCCATTTTTGGATTCCTTTATCAACTTTAAGAAGTCATAACTTTTCCAAAAATCAGCCGATTTTCAAAATTTTTACATTTTTGAAAAACGTTTTCATCCTTTTTTCAACTAGCATTTAAAATTCTTTACATATAGAAACTATGGTTGAAAGAAAAAGAAATTGCAGTGAAATCGTTTTTTAGTAGAAAATTGACGATTTTGTCAACTTTGAAGAGCAATAACTTTGCTAAAAATCACCCAATTTTTAAAATTTTTGCATTTCTGATTATGGTATCGAACATAGTTTGAATCTGCATTAAAATTTTTTACTTTTGAAACTCTTTATTTTTTGACTATTTTTGGCCATTTTTGGATTCCTTTATCAACTTTAAGAAGTCATAACTTTTCCAAAAATCAGCCGATTTTCAAAATTTTTACATTTTTGAAAAACGTTTTCATCCTTTTTTCAACTAGCATTTAAAATTCTTTACATATAGAAACTATGGTTGAAAGAGAAAGAAATTGCAGTGAAATCGTTTTTTAGTAGTAAATTGACGATTTTGTCAACTTTGAAGAGCAATAACTTTGCTAAAAATCACCCAATTTTTAAAATTTTTACATTTCTGTTTATGGTATCGAACATAGTTTGAATATGCATTAAAATTTTTTTTTTTTAAACTTTTTAATTTTTGACTATTTTTGACTATTTTTGGCCATTTTTGGATTCCTTTATCAATTCTAAGAAGTCATAACTTTTCCGAAAATCAACCGATTTTAAAAATTTGTACATTTCTGAAATTCGCTTTAATATTTTTTTCAACTAGCAATTAAAATTCTTTACATATAGAAACTATGGTTCAAAGAGACAGAAATTGCAGTGAAATCGTTTTTTAGTAGAAAATTGACGATTTTGTCAACTTTGAAGAGCAATAACTTTGCTAAAAATCAGCAAATTTTGAAAATTTTTGTATTTCTGATTATGGTATCAAACATAGTTTGAATCTGCATTAAAATTTTTTACTTTTGCAATTTATTAATTTTTGACTATTTTTGGCCATTTTTGGATTCCTTTATCAACTTTAAGAAGTCATAACTTTTCCGAAAATCAACCGATTTTAAAAATTTTACATTTCTGAAAAACGTTTTCATCCTTTTTTCAACTAGCATTTAAAATTCTTTACATATAGAAACTATGGTTGAAAGAGAAAGAAATTGCAGTGAAATCGTTTTTTTGTAGAAAATTGACGATTTTATCAACTTTGAAGAGCAATAACTTTGCTAAAAATCACCAATTTTTGAAAATTTTTGTATTTCTGATTATGGTATCAAACATAGTTTGAATCTGCATTAAAATTTTTTACTTTTGCAATTTATTAATTTTTGACTATTTTTGGCCATTTTTGGATTCCTTTATCAACTTTAAGAAGTCATAACTTTTCCGAAAATCAACCGATTTTAAAAATTTATACATTTCTGAAATTCGCTTTAATCTTTTTTTCAACTAGCAATTAAAATTCTTTACATATAGAAACTATGGTTCAAAGAGACAGAAATTGCAGTTAAATCGTTTTTTAGTAGAAAATTGACGATTTTATCAACTTTGAAGAGCAATAATTTTGCTAAAAATCACCAATTTTTGAAAATTTTTGTATTTCTGATTATGGTATCGAACATAGTTTGAATCTGCATTAAAATTTTTTACTTTTGCAACTTACTAATTTTTGACTATTTTTGGCCATTTTTGGATTCCTTTATCAACTTTAAGAAGTCATAACTTTTCCGAAAATCAACCGATTTTCAAAATTTTTACATTTCTGAAATTCGCTTTAATCTTTTTTTCAACTGGCAATTAAAATTCTTTACATATAGAAACTATGGTTGAAAGAGAAAGAAATTGCAGTGAAATCGTTTTTTAGGGAAAATTGACGATTTTGTCAACTTTGAAACAATAACTTTGTAAAAATCCAATTTTTAAAATTTTTACATTTCTGTTTAATGGTATCGAACATAGTTTGAATCTGCATTAAATTTTTTTACTTTTGAAACTCTTTATTTTTTGACTATTTTTGGCCAATTTTGGATTCCTTTATCAACTTTAAGAAGTCATAACTTTTCCAAAAATCAGCCGATTTTCAAAATTTTTACATTTTTGAAAAACGTTTTCATCCTTTTTTCAACTAGCATTTAAAATTCTTTACATATAGAAACTATGGTTGAAAGAGAAAGAAATTGCAGTGAAATCGTTTTTTAGTAGAAAATTGACGATTTTGTCAACTTTGAAGAGCAATAACTTTGCTAAAAATCACCAATTTTTAAAATTTTTGCATTTCTGTTTATGGTATCGAACATAGTTTGAATCTGCATTAAAATTTTTTACTTTTGCAACTTTTTAATTTTTGACTATTTTTGGCCATTTTTGGATTCCTTTATCAACTTTAAGAAGTCATAACTTTTCCGAAAATCAACCGATTTTAAAAATTTGTACATTTCTGAAATTCGCTTTAATCTTTTTTTCAACTAGCAATTAAAATTCTTTACATATAGAAACTATGGTTGAAAGAGAAAGAAATTGCAGTGAAATCGTTTTTTAATAGTAAATTGACGATTTTGTCAACTTTGAAGAGCAATAACTTTGCTAAAAATCACCCAATTTTTTAAATTTTTACATTTCTGTTTATGGTATCGAACATAGTTTGAATATGCATTAAAATTTTTTTTTTAAACTTTTTAATTTTTGACTATTTTTGACTATTTTTGGCCATTTTTGGATTCCTTTATCAACTTTAAGAAGTCATAACTTTTTCGAAAATCAACCGATTTTCAAAATTTTTACATTTCTGAAATTCGATTTAATCTTTTTTTCAACTAGCAATTAAAATTCTTTACATATAGAAACTATGGTTCAAAGAGAAAGAAATTGCAGTGAAATCGTTTTTTAGTAGAAAATTGACGATTTTGTCAACTTTGAAGAGCAATAACTTTGCTAAAAATCACCAAATTTTTAAAATTTTTACATTTCTGTCTATGGTATCGAACATAGTTTGAATATGCATTAAATTTTTTTTTTTAACTTTTTAATTTTTGACTATTTTTTACTATTTTTGGCCATTTATGGATTCCTTTATCAACTTTAAGAAGTCATAACTTTTCCAAAAATCAGTCGATTTTCAAAATTTTTACATTTCTGAAAAACTATTTAATCCTTTTTTCAACTAGCAATTAAAATTCTTTACATATAGAAACTATTGTTCAAAGAAAAAGAAACTGCAGTGAAATCGTATTTTAGTAGAAAATTGACGATTTTGTCAACTTTGAAGAGCAATAACTTTGCTAGAAATCTCCCAATTTTTAAATTTTTTACATTTCTGTTTATGGTATTGAACATAGTTTGAATCTGCATTAAAATTTTTTACTTTTGAAACTCTTTATTTTTTGACTATTTTTGGCCATTTTTGGATTCCTTTATCAACTTTAAGAAGTCATAACTTTTCCAAAAATCAGCCGATTTTCAAAATTTTTACATTTTTGAAAAACGTTTTCATCCTTTTTTCAACAAGCATTTAAAATTCTTTACATATAGAAACTATGGTTGAAAGAAAACGAAATTGCAGTGAAATCGTTTTTTAGTAGAAAATTGACGATTTTGTCAACTTTGAAGAGCAATATCTTTGCTAAAAATCACCCAATTTTAAAAATTTTTGCATTTCTGTTTATGGTATCGAACATAGTTTGAATCTGCATTAAAATTTTTTACTTTTAAAACTTTTTAATTTTTGACTATTTTTGGCCATTTTTGGATTCCTTTATCAACTTTAAGAAGTCATAACTTTTCCAAAAATCAGCTGATTTTCAAAATTTTTACATTTCTGAAAAACGCTTTAATCCTTTTTTCAACTGGCAATTAAAATTCTTTACATATAGAAACTACGGTTAAAAGAGAAAGAAATTGCAGTGAAATCATTTGTTAGTAGAAAATTGACGATTTTGTCAACTTTGAAGAGCAATAACTTTGCTAGAAATCTCCCAATTTTTAAAATTTTTACATTTCTGTTTATGGTATCGAACATAGTTTGAATCTGCATTAAAATTTTTTACTTTTGAAACTTTTTAATTTTTGACTATTTTTGGCCATTTTTGTATTCCTTTATTAACTTTAAGAAGTCATAACTTTTCCAAAAATCAGCTGATTTTCAAAATTTTTACATTTCTGAAAAACGCTTTAATCCTTTTTTCAACTGGCAATTAAAATTCTTTACATATAGAAACTACGGTTAAAAGAGAAAGAAATTGCAGTGAAATCATTTGTTAGTAGAAAATTGACGATTTTGTCAACTTTGAAGAGCAATATCTTTGCTAGAAATCTCCCAATTTTTAAAATTTTTACATTTCTGTTTATGGTATCGAACATAGTTTGAATCTGCATTAAAATTTTTTACTTTTGTAACTCTTTATTTTTTGACTATTTTTGGCCATTTTTGGATTCCTTTATCAACTTTAAGAAGTCATAACTTTTCCAAAAATCAGCCGATTTTCAAAATTTTTACATTTCTGAAAAACGCTTTAATCCTTTTTTTAACTAGCAATTAAAATTCTATACATATAGAAACTATGGTTGAAAGAGAAAGAAATTGCAGTGAAATCGTTTTTTAGTAGAAAATTGACGATTTTGTCAACTTTGAAGACAATAACTTTCTAAAAATCAAATTTTAAAATTTTTCATTCTGTTTATGGTATCGAACATAGTTTGAATCTGCATTAAATTTTTTTACTTTTGAAACTCTTTAATTTTTGACTATTTTTGGCCAATTTTGGATTCCTTTATCAACTTTAAGAAGTCATAACTTTTCCAAAAATCAGCCGATTTTCAAAATTTTTACATTTTTGAAAAACGTTTTCATCCTTTTTCAACTAGCATTTAAAATTCTTTACATATAGAAACTATGGTTGAAAGAGAAAGAAATTGCAGTGAAATCGTTTTTTAGTAGAAAATTGACGATTTTGTCAACTTTGAAGAGCAATAACTTTGCTAAAAATCACCCAATTTTTAAAATTTTTGCATTTCTGATTATGGTATCGAACATAGTTTGAATCTGCATTAAAATTTTTTACTTTTGCAACTTATTAATTTTTGACTATTTTTGGCCATTTTTGGATTCCTTTATCAACTTTAAGAAGTCATAACTTTTCCAAAAATCAACCGATTTTAAAAATTTTTACATTTCTGAAAAACGCTTTAATCCTTTTTTCAACTAGCAATTAAAATTCTTTACATATAGAAACTATGGTTGAAAGAGAAAGAAATTGCAGTGAAATCGTTTTTTAATAGAAAATTGACGATTTTGTCAACTTTGAAGAGCAATAACTTTGCTAAAAATCACCCAATTTTTTAAATTTTTACATTTCTGTTTATGGTATCGAACATAGTTTGAATCTGCATTAAATTTTTTTTTAAACTTTTTAATTTTTGACTATTTTTGACTATTTTTGGCCATTTTTGGATTCCTTTATCAACTTTAAGAAGTCATAACTTTTCCAAAAATCAGCCGATTTTCAAAATTTTTACATTTCTGAAATTCGATTTAATCTTTTTTTCAACTAGCAATTAAAATTCTTTACATATAGAAACTATGGTTCAAAGAGAAAGAAATTGCAGTGAAATCGTTTTTTAGTAGAAAATTGACGATTTTGTCAACTTTGAAGAGCAATAACTTTGCTAAAAATCACCAAATTTTTAAAATTTTTACATTTCTGTTTATGGTATCGAACATAGTTTGAATATGCATTAAATTTTTTTTACTTTTGAAACTTTTTATTTTTTGACTATTTTTGGCCATTTTTGGATTCCTTTATCAACTTTAAGAAGTCATAACTTTTCCAAAAATCAGCCGATTTTCAAAATTTTTACATTTTTGAAAAACGTTTTCATCCTTTTTTCAACTAGCAATTAAAATTCTTTACATATAGAAACTATTGTCCAAAGAAAAAGAAACTGCAGTGAAATCGTTTTTTAGTAGAAAATTGACGATTTTGTCAACTTTGAAGAGCAATAACTTTGCTAAAAATCACCCACTTTTAAAAATTTTAGCATTTCTGTTTATTTTATCGAACATAGTTTGAATCTGCATTAAATTTTTTTACTATTAAAACTTTTCAATTTTTGACTATTTTTGGCCAATTTTGGATTCGTTTATCAACTTTAAGAAGTCATAACTTTTCCAAAAATCAGCTGATTTTCAAAATTTTTACATTTCTGAAAAACGCTTTAATCCTTTTTTAAACTAGCAATTAAAATTCTTTACATATAGAAACTATGGTTGAAAGAGAAAGAAATTGCAGTGAAATCATTTGTTAGTAGAAAATTGACGATTTTGTCAACTTTGAAGAGCAATATCTTTGCTAGAAATCTCCCAATTTTTAAAATTTTTACATTTCTGTTTATGGTATCGAACATAGTTTGAATCTGCATTAAAATTTTTTACTTTTGAAACTCTTTATTTTTTGACTATTTTTGGCCATTTTTGGATTCCTTTATCAACTTTAAGAAGTCATAACTTTTCCAAAAATCAGCCGATTTTCAAAATTTTTACATTTCTGAAAAACTATTTAATCCTTTTTTCAACTAGCAATTAAAATTCTTTACATATAGAAACTATTGTCCAAAGAAAAAGAAACTGCAGTGAAATCGTTTTTTAGTAGAAAATTGACGATTTTGTCAACTTTGAAGAGCAATAACTTTGCTAAAAATCACCCACTTTTAAAAATTTTAGCATTTCTGTTTATTTTATCGACCATAGTTTGAATCTGCATTAAATTTTTTTACTATTAAAACTTTTTAATTTTTGACTATTTTTGGCCTATTTTGGATTCGTTTATCAACTTTAAGAAGTCATAACTTTTCCAAAAATCAGCTGATTTTCAAAATTTTTACATTTCTGAAAAACGCTTTAATCCTTTTTTAAACTAGCAATTAAAATTCTTTACATATAGAAACTATGGTTGAAAGAGAAAGAAATTGCAGTGAAATCATTTGTTAGTAGAATATTGACGATTTTGTCAACTTTGAAGAGCAATAACTCTGCTAGAAATCTCCCAATTTTTAAAATTTTTACATTTCTGTTTATGGTATCGAACATAGTTTGAATCTGCATTAAAATTTTTTACTTTTGAAACTCTTTATTTTTTGACTATTTTTGGCCATTTTTGAATTCCTTTATCAACTTTAAGAAGTCATAACTTTTCCGAAAATCAACCGATTTTAAAAATTTGCACATCTCTGAAATTCGCTTTAATCTTTTCTTCAACTTGCAATTAAAATTCTTTATATATAGAAACTATGGTTAAAAGAGAAAGAAATTGCAGTGAAATCGTTTTTTAGTAGTAAATTGACGATTTTGTCAACTTTGAAGAGCAACAACTTTGCTAAAAATCACCCAATTTTTAAAATTTTTGCATATCTGTTTATGGTATCGAACACAGTTTGAATCTGCATTAAAATTTTTTACTTTTGAAACTTTTTAATTTTTGACTATTTTTGGCCATTTTTGGATTCCTTAATCAACTTTAAGAAGTCATAACTTTTCCAAAAATCAGCCGATTTTCAATATTTTTACATTTTTGAAAAACGCTCTAATCATTTTTTCAACTCGCAATTAAAATTCTTTACATATAGAAACTATTGTTCGAAGAGAAAGAAACTGCAGTGAAATCGTATTTTTGTAGAAAATTGACGATTTTGTCAACTTTGAAGAGCAATAACTTTGCTAAAAATCACCCAATTTTTAAAATTTTTACATTTCTGTTTATAGTATCGAACATAGTTTGAATCTGCATTAAAATTTTTTACTTTTGCAACTTTTTAATTTTTGACTATTTTGGGCCATTTTTGGATTCCTTTATCAACTTTAAGAAGTCATAACTTTTCCAAAAATCAGACGATTTTCAAAATTTTTACATTTCTGAAAAACGTTTTAATCCTTTTTTCAACAAGCATTTAAAATTCTTTACATATAGAAATTATGGTTGAAAGAGAAAGAAATTGCAGTGAAATCGTTTTTTAGTAGAAAATTGACGATTTTGTCAACTTTGAAGAGCAATAACGTTGCTAAAAATCACCCAATTTTTAAAATTTTTGCATATCTGTTTATGGTATCGAACATAGTTTGAATCTGCATTAAAATTTTTTACTTTTGAAACTTTTTAATTTTTGACTATTTTTAGCCATTTTTGGATTCCTTTATCAACTTTAAGAAGTCATAACTTTTCCAAAAATCAGCCGATTTTCAAAATTTTTACATTTTTGAAAAACGTTTTCATCCTTTTTACAACTAGCATTTAAAATTCTTTACATGTAGAAACTATGGTTAAAAGAGAAAGAAATTGCAGTGAAATCGTTTTTTAGTGGAAAATGTACGATTTTGTCAACTTTGAAGAACAATAACTTTGCTAATAATCACACAATTTTTAAAATTTTTGCATATCTGTTTATGGTATCGAACATAGTTTGAAAATGCATAAATATCTTTTACTTTTGAAACATTTTAATTTTTGACTATTTTTGGCGATATTCGGATTCCTTTATCAACTTTAAGAAGTCATAACTTTTCCAAAAATCAGCCGATTTTCAAAATTTTTACATTTCTGAAAAACGCTCTAATCATTTTTTCAACTAGCAATTAAATTTCTTTACATATAGAAACTATGGTTCGAAGAGAGAAAGAAACTGCAGTGAAATCGTTTTTTAGTAGAAAATTGACGATTTTGTCAACTTTGAAGAGCAATAACTTTGCTAAAAATCACCCAATTTTTAAAATTTTTGCATATCTGATTATGGTATCGAACATAGTTTGAATATGCATTAAAATTTTTTACTTTTGCAACTTTTTAATTTTTGACTATTTTTGGCCATTTTTGGATTCCTTTATCAACTTTAAGAAGTCATAACTTTTCCAAAAATCAGCCGATTTTCAATATTTTTACATTTCTGAAAAACGCTTTAATCCTTTGGATAACTAGCATTTAAAATTCTTTACATATAGAAACTATGGATGAAAGAGAAAGAAATTGCAGTGAAATCGTTTGTTAGTAGAAAATTGACGATTTTGTCAACTTTGAAGAGCAATAACTTTACTAAAAATCACCCAATTTTTAAAATTTTTGCATATCTGTTTATGGTATCGAACATAGTTTGAAAATGCATAAATGTCTTTTACTTTTGAAACATTTTAATTTTTGACTATTTTTGGCGATATTCGGATTCCTTTATCAACTTTAAGAAGTCATAACTTTTCCAAAAATCAGCCGATTTTAAAAATTTTTACATTTTTGAAAAACGTTTTCATCCTTTTTTCAACCAGCATTTAAAACTCTTTACATGTAGAAACTATGGTTGAAAGAGAAAGAAATTGCAGTGAAATCGTTTGTTAGTAGAAAATTGACGATTTTGTCAACTTTGAAGAGCAATAACTTTGCTAAAAATCATCCAATATTTAAAATTTTTGCATATCTGTTTATGGTATCGAACATAGTTTGAATCTGCATTAAAATTTTTTACTTTTGAAACTTTTTAATTTTTGACTATTTTTGGCCATTTTTGGATTCCTTAATTAACTTTAAGAAGTCATAACTTTTCCAAAAATCAGCCAATTTTCAAAATTTTTACATTTCTGAAAAACGCTTTAATCATTTTTTCAACTAGCAATTAAAATTCTTTACATATAGAAACTATTGCTCAAAGAGAAAGAAATTGCAGTGAAATCGTTTTTTAGTAGAAAATTGACGACTTTGTCAACTTTGAAGAGCAATAACGTAGCTAAAAATCACCCAATTTTTAAAATTTTTGCATATCTGTTTATGGTATCGAACATAGTTTGAATCTGCATTAAAATTTTTTACTTTTGAAACTTTTTAATTTTTGACTATTTTTGGCCATTTTTGGATTCCTTTATCAACTTTAAGAATTCATAACTTTTCCAAAAATCAGCCGATTTTCAAAATTTTTACATTTTTGAAAAACGTTTTCATCCTTTTTACAACTAGCATTTAAAATTCTTTACATGTAGAAATTATGGTTAAAAGAGAAAGAAATTGCAGTGAAATCGTTTTTTAGTGGAAAATGTACGATTTTGTCAACTTTGAAGAACAATAACTTTGCTAATAATCACACAATTTTTAAAATTTTTGAAACATTTTAATTTTTGACTATTTTTGGCGATATTCGGATTCCTTTATCAACTTTAAGAAGTCATAACTTTTCCAAAAATCAGCCGATTTTCAAAATTTTTACATTTCTGAAAAACGCTCTAATCATTTTTTCAACTAGCAATTAAATTTCTTTACATATAGAAACTATGGTTCGAAGAGAAAGAAACTGCAGTGAAATCGTATTTTTGTAGAAAATTGACAAATTTGTCAACTTTGAAGAGCAATAACTTTGCTAAAAATCACCCAATTTTTAAAATTTTTGCATATCTGTTTATGGTATCGAACATAGATTGAATCTGCATTAAAATTTTTAACTTTAATTTTTGACTATTTTTGGCCACTTTGGAATTCCTTTATCAACTTTAAGAAGTCATAACTTTTCCAAAAATCAGCCGATTTTCAAAATTTTTACATTTCTGAAAAACGCTTTAATCATCTTTTCAATTAGCAAGTAAAATTCTTTACATATAGAAACTATTGTTCAAAGAGAAAGAAACTGCAGTGAAATCGTTTTTGTAAATTGTAAATTGACGATTTTGTCAACTTTGAAGAGCAATAACTTTGCTAAAAATCACCCAATTTTTAAAATTTTTGCATATCTGTTTATGGTATCGAACATAGTTTGAATCTGCATTAAAATTTTTTACTTTTGAAACTTTTTAATTTTTGACTATTTTTGGCCACTTTGGGACTCCTTTATCAACTTTAAGAAGTCATAACTTTTCCAAAAATCAGCCGATTTTCAAATTTTTACATTTCTAAAAAACGCTTTAATCCTTTTTTCAACTAGCATTTAAAATTCTTTACATGTAGAAACTATGGTTAAAAGAGAAAGAAATTACAGTGAAATCGTTTTTTAGTGGAAAATGTACGATTTTGTCAACTTTGAAGAACAATAACTTTGCTAATAATCACACAATTTTTAAAATTTTTGCATATCTGTTTATGGTATCGAACATAGTTTGAAAATGCATAAATATCTTTTACTTTTGAAACATTTTAATTTTTGACTATTTTTGGCGATATTCGGATTCCTTTATCAACTTTAAGAAGTCATAACTTTTCCAAAAATCAGCCGATTTTCAAAATTTTTACATTTCTGAAAAACGCTCTAATCATTTTTTCAACTAGCAATTAAATTTCTTTACATATAGAAACTATGGTTCGAAGAGAAAGAAACTGCAGTGAAATCGTATTTTTGTAGAAAATTGACAAATTTGTCAACTTTGAAGAGCAATAACTTTGCTAAAAATCACCCAATTTTTAAAATTTTTGCATATCTGTTTATGGTATCGAACATAGATTGAATCTGCATTAAAATTTTTAACTTTGCAACTTTTAATTTTTGACTATTTTTGGCCACTTTGGAATTCCTTTATCAACTTAAGAAGTCATAACTTTTCCAAAAATCAGCCGATTTTCAAAATTTTTACATTTCTGAAAAACGCTTTAATCATCTTTTCAATTAGCAAGTAAAATTCTTTACATATAGAAACTATTGTTCAAAGAGAAAGAAACTGCAGTGAAATTGTATTTTTGTAGAAAATTGACGATTTTGTCAACTTTGAAGAGCAATAACTTTGCTAAAAATCACCCAATTTTTAAAATTTTTGCAATTCTGTTTATGGTATCGAACATAGTTTGAATCTGCATTAAAATTTTTTACTTTTGAAACTTTTTAATTTTTGACTATTTTTGACCATTTTTGGATTACTTTATCAACTTTAAGAAGTCATAACTTTCCAAAAATCAGCCGATTTTCAATATTTTTACATTTCTGAAAAACGCTTTAATCCTTTGGTTAACTAGCATTTAAAATTATTCACATATAGAAACTATGGATGAAAGAGAAAGAAATTGCAGTGAAATCGTTTGTTAGTAGAAAATTGACGATTTTGTCAACTTTGAAGAGCAATAACTTTGCTAAAAATAACCCAATTTTTAAAATTTTTGCATATCTGTTTATGGTATCGAACATAGTTTGAAAATGCATAAATGTCTTTTACTTTTGAAACATTTTAATTTTTGACTATTTTTGGCGATATTCGGATTCCTTTATCAACTTTAAGAAGTCATAACTTTTCCAAAAATCAGCCGATTTTCAAAATTTTTACATTTCCGAAAAACGCTCTTATCATTTTTTCAACTAGCAATTAAAATTCTTTACATATAGAATCTATTGTTCAAAGAGAAAGAAACTGCAGTAAAATCGTATTTTTGTAGAAAATTGACGATTTTGTCAACTTTGAAGAGCAATAACTTTGCTAAAAATCACCCAATTTTTAAAATTTTTACATTTCTGTTTATGGTATCGAACATAGTTTGAATCTGCATTAAAATTTTTTACTTTTGCAACTTTTTAATTTTTGACTATTTTTGGCCACTTTGGGATTCCTTTATCAACTTTAAGAAGTCATAACTTTTCCAAAAATCAGCCGATTTCAAAATTTTTACATTTTTGAAAAACGTTTTCATCCTTTTTTCAACTAGCATTTAAAATTCTTTACATGTAGAAACTATGGTTGAAAGAGAAAGAAATTGCATTGAAATCGTTTGTTAGTAGAAAATTGACGATTTTGTCAACTTTTAAGAGCAATAACTTTGCTAAAAATCACCCAATTTTTAAAATTTTTGCATATCTGTTTATGGTATCGAACATAGTTTGAATCTGCATTAAAATTTTATACTTTTGAAACATTTTATTTTTTGACTATTTTTGCCCATTTTTGGATTCCTTTATCAACTCTAAGAAGTCATGACTTTTCCAAAAATCAGCCAAATTTCAAAATTTTTACATTTCTGAAAAACTCTTTAATCCTTTTTTCAATTAGCATTTAAAATCCTTTAAATATAGAAACTATGGTTCAAAGAGAAAGAAACTGCAGTGCAATAGTTTTTTAGTAGTAAATTGACGATTTTGTCAACTTTGAAGAGCAATAACTTTGCTAAAAATCATCCAATATTTAAAATTTTTGCATATCTGTTTATGGTATCGAACATAGTTTGAATCTGCATTAAAATTTTTTACTTTTGCAACTTTTTAATTTTTGACTATTTTTGGCCATTTTTGGATTCCTTTATCAACTTTAAGAAGTCATAACTTTTCCAAAAATCAGCCAATTTCAAAATTTTTACATTTCTAAAAAACGCTTTAATCATTTTTTCAAATAGCATTTAAAATTCTTTACATATAGAAATTATGAAAAATGAGTGAAATTGATTATTTTTAGTAGAAAATTGACGATTTTGTCAACTTTGAAGAGCAATAACGTAGCTAAAATTCACCCAATTCTTAAAATTTTTGAATATCTGTTTATGGTATCGAACATAGTTTGAATCTGCATTAAAATTTTTTACTTTTGAAACATTTTATTTTTTGACTTTTTTTGACCATTTTTGGATTCCTTTATCAACTTTAAGAAGTCATAACTTTCCAAAATCAGCCAATTTTCAAAATTTTTAAATTTCTGAAAAACGCTTTAATCATTTTTTCAATTAGCATT
>JAECWN010000400.1:0-99767 GCA_018150725.1 Drosophila quadrilineata | reverse complement strand
TAATAAACCTAATATACCGATTTAAAATATAATAAAAGCCGTATCCAGAAATGTATAAATGAGGAAAATCACTAAGTTGTTGCTAAGTTATGGTTTCTCAAAGATGGGGAAGATATCAATTTTTGTTCAAAACGATGATTTTGTCCATTTATAACTATTGAGGCCATATTTTCTAAAATATGGGTCAAAATCAAGAATGTGGTAAAAGTTTTTTTATACTCATTTTAATACCAGAAATCGATTGGGCACAAAATTTCCGATTTTAAAATTTTCACTTTTTTGACATTTTTGCTAGTAGTAATTTTGCAAAAATTTGTCAAAAAAAATGGGTCAAATTTTACAAACTGACCTATTGTAATACAGAAAAATATGATCAATACTATTGACAGAAATGCATAAATTTTGAAAATCGGTTGATTTTTAGCTAAGTTATAACTTCTCAAAGTAGCAAACTTCTCAATTTCTTAAACCAAAATAAGACGATTTTTCAACTTTTCACTTTCTTACCATATTTTTCAAAACATTTAATAAACCTTATATATACCGATTGAAAAATATAATAAAAGCCGTATCTAGAAATGCATAAATGAGGAAAATCGGCTAAGTTGTGGAAAAAGTTATGGTTCCTCGGAGATAAGGAAGATATCAATTTTTGTTCAAAACAATGATTTAGTCCATTTATAACTATTGTGGCCATATTTTCTAAAATATGGGTCAAAATCAAGTGTGGTAAAGTTTTTTTATACTCATTTTAATACCAGAAATCGATAAGGCACAAAAATTCCGATTTTAAAATTTTCACTTTTTTGGCATTTTTGGCAGAGTTAATAGTGCAAAATTTATCAAAACATGGTTCAAAAATTGAAACTGAAAGTATTTTATATTTTTTGACGTAGATTCAAATATGATAAATACCATTGACAGAAATGCAAAAAATTTTGAAAATCGGTTGATTTTTAGCTAAGTTATGGCTTTTCAAAGTTGCAAATGTCTCAATTTTTAAACCAAAAACACGTTTTTTCAATTTATCACTTTCCTCGCCATATTTTTCAAAACATCTAATAAACCTAATATACCGATTTAAAATATAATAAAAGCCGTATCCAGAAATGTATAAATGAGGAAAAATCTGCTAAGTTGTTGTTAAGTTATGGTTTCTCAAAGATGGGGAAGATATCAATTTTGTTCAAAACGATGATTTTGTCCATTTATAACTATTGTGGCCATATTTTCTAAAATATGGGTCAAAATCAAGTGTGGTAAAGTTCTTTTATACTCAATTTAATACCAGAAATCGATTGGGCACAAGAAATTCCGATTTTAAAATTTTCACTTTTTGACATTTTTGCTAGTAGTCAATTTGCAAAAATTTGTCAAAAAATGGGTCAAATTTTAAAACTGACGTATTTAATACAGCAAAATATGATCAATACTATTGACAGAAATGCAAAAATTTTGAAAATCGGTTGATTTTTAGCTAAGTTATGGCTTCTCAAAGTAGCAAATGTCTCAATTTTCTTAAACCAAATAAGACGTTTTTTTCAACTTTTCACTTTCCTTGCCATATTTTTTCAAAACATTTAATAAACCTTATATACCGATTGAAAATATAATAAAAGCCGTATCCAGAAATGCATAAATGAGGAAAATCGGCTAAGTTGTGGAAAAGTTATGGTTCCTCGGAGATGAGGAAGATATCAATTTTTGTTCAAAACGATGATTTTGTCCATTTATAACTATTGTGGCCATATTTTCTAAAAATATGGGTCAAAATCAAGTGTGGTAAAGTTTTTTATACTCATTTTAATACCAGAAATCGATTGGGCACAAAAATTCCGATTTTAAAATTTTCACTTTTTTTGACATTTTTGGTAGGAGTTAATGTGCAAAATTTGTCAAAAACTGGGTCAAAAATTGAAACTGAAAGTATTTTAATTTTTTTGTCGTAGATTCAAAATATGATAAATACCATTGACAGAAATGGAAAAATTTTGAAAATCGGTTGATTTTTAGCTAAGTTATGGCTTTTCAAAGTTGCAAATGTCTCAATTTTTTAAAACCAAAAACACGTTTTTTTCAATTTATCACTTTCCTTGCCATATTTCTCAAAATACATCTAATAAACCTTATATACCGATTTAAAGTATAATAAAAGCCGTATCCAGAAATGCATAAATGAGGAAAATCGGCTAAGTTGTGGAAAAGTTATGGTTCCTCGGAGATGAGGAAGATATCAATATTTGTTCAAAACGATGATTTTGACCATTTATCACTATTGTGGTCATATTTTCTAAAATATGGGTCAAAATCAAGTGTGGTAAAGTTTTTTTATACTCATTTTAATACCAGAAATCGATTGGGCACAAAAAATTCCGATTTTAAAATTTTCACTTTTTTGACATTTTTGCTAGTAGTAAATTTGCAAAATTTGTCAAAAATGGGTCAAAAATTGAAACTGAAAGTATTTTAATTTTTTTGACGTAGATTCAAAATATGATAAATACCATTGACAGAAATGCAAAAATTTTGAAAATCGGTTGATTTTTAGCTAAGTTATGGCTTCTCAAAGTTGCAAATGTCTCAATTTTTTAAACCAAAAAACACGTTTTTTTCAATTTATCACTTTCCTCGCCATATTTTTCAAAACATCTAATAAACCTAATATACCGATTTAAAATATAATAAAAGCCGTATCCAGAAATGTATAAATGAGGAAAATCGGCTAAGTTGTTGATAAGTTATGGTTTCTCAAAGATGGGGAAGATATCAATTTTTGTTCAAAACGATGATTTAGTCCATTTATAACTATTGTGGCCATATTTTCTAAAATATGGGTCAAAATCAAGTGTGGTAAAGTTTTTTTATACTCATTTTAATACCAGAAATCGATTGGGCACAAAAAATTCCGATTTTAAAATTTTCACTTTTTTGGGCATTTTTGGTAGGAGTTAATGTGCAAAATTTGTCAAAAAACTGGGTCAAAAATTGAAACTGAAAGTATTTTATTTTTTTTGACGTAGATTCAAAATATGATAAATACCATTGACAGAAATGGAAAAATTTTGAAAATCGGTTGATTTTTTAGCTAAGTTATGGCTTTCAAAGTTGCAAATGTCTCAATTTTTTAAACCAAAAACACGTTTTTCAATTTATCACTTTCCTCGCCATATTTTTCAAAACATCTAATAAACCTAATATACCGATTTAAAGTATAATAAAAGCCGTATCCAGAAATGTATAAATGAGGAAAATCGGCTATAGTTGTTGTTAAGTTATGGTTTCTCAAAGATGGGGAAGATATCAATTTTTGTTCAAAACGATGATTTTGTCCATTTATAACTATTGTGGCCATATTTTCTAAAATATGGGTCAAAATCAAGTGTGGTAAAGTTCTTTTTATACTCATTTTTATACCAGAAATCGATTGGGTACAAGAAATTCCGATTTTAAAATTTTTCACTTTTTTGACATTTTTGCTAGTAGTAAATTTGCAAAATTTGTCAAAAAATGGGTCAAATTTAAACTGACTATTTTTACTTTAGTAGAAAAATATGATCAATACTATTGACAGAAATGCATAAATTTTGAAAATCGACTGATTTTTTTCATAAGCTAAAAAAAAAATTTTATAAAAAAAAAATTTTTCCAAATTCCCTTTTCTTTCTATCTTTTTTAAATATTTTAATAAACCTTATATACCCCTTTTATATATATTTAAAAAAACCGTATTGTATAAAGAAAAAAAGAGGAGGAGCGTTTTTTAGCTAAGTTATGGCTTCTCAAAGTAGCAAATGTCTCAATTTTTTAAACCAAAAACACGTTTTTTTCAATTTATCACTTTCCTGGCTATATTTTTCAAAAACATGTAATAAACCTTATATACCGATTTAAAATATAATAAAAAGCCGTATCCAGAAATGCATGAATGAGGAAAATCGGCTAAGTTGTTGATAAGTTATGGTTTCTCAAAGATGGGGAAGATATCAATTTTTGTTCAAAACGATGATTTAGTCCATTTATAACTATTGTGGCCATATTTTCTAAAATATGGGTCAAAATCAAGTGTGGTAAAGTTTTTTTATATTCATTTTAATACCAGAAATCGATAAGGCACAAAAATATTCCGATTTTAAAATTATCACTTTTTGGGCATTTTGGTAGGAGTTAATGTGCAAAATTGTCAAAAACTGGGTCAAAAATTGAAACTGAAAGTATTTTATTTTTTTGACGTAGATTCAAAATATGATAAATACCATTGACAGAAATGGAAAAATTTTGAAAATCGGTTGATTTTTAGCTAAGTTATGGCTTCTCAAAGTTGCAAATGTCTCAATTTTTTTAAAACCAAAAACACGTTTTTTTTTCAATTTATCACTTTCCTTGCCATATTTCTCAAATTATCTTATAAACCTTATATACCGATTTAAAGTATAATAAAAGCCGTATCCAGAAATGCATAAATGAGGAAAATCGGCTAAGTTGTGGAAAAGTTATGGTTCCTCGGAGATGAGGAAGATATCAATATTTGTTCAAAACGATGATTTTGACCATTTATCACTATTGTGGTCATATTTTCTAAAATATGGGTCAAAATCAAGTGTGGTAAAGTTTTTTTATACTCATTTTAATACCAGAAATCGATTGGGCACAAAAAATTCCGATTTTAAAATTTTCACTTTTTTGACATTTTTGCTAGTAGTAAATTTGCAAAATTTGTCAAAAAATGGGTCAAAAAATTGAAACTGAAAGTATTTTAATTTTTTTTGACGTAGATAAAAAAAAAAAAAAAAAAAATTTAATGAAAAGAAAAAAAAATTTAAAAAATTTTGATTTAAAGTTGGGTTGGGTATAGAAAAATTAAAATGTAATAATTTTTAAAAACCAAAAACATTTTTTTAAATTATCCCTTCCCTCCCCATATTTTTCCAAACATCTAATAAACCTAATATACCGATTTAAAATATAATAAAAGCCGTATCCAGAAATGTATAAATGAGGAAAATCTGCTAAGTTGTTGTTAAGTTATGGTTTCTCAAAGATGGGGAAGATATCAATTTTTGTTCAAAACGATGATTTTGTCCATTTATAACTATTGTGGCCATATTTTCTAAAATATGGGTCAAAATCAAGTGTGGTAAAGTTTTTTTATACTCATTTTAATACCAGAAATCGATTGGGCACAAAAAATTCCGATTTTAAAATTTTCACTTTTTGACATTTTTGCTAGTAGTAATTTGCAAAATTTGTCAAAAAAATGGGTCAAATTTTAAAACTGACTATTGTACAGTAAAAATATGATCAATACTATTGACAGAAATGCATAAATTTTGAAAATCGGTTGATTTTTAGCTAAGTTATGGCTTCTCAAAGTAGCAAACTTCTCAATTTCTTAAACCAAATAAGACGTTTTTTCAACTTTTCCTTTCCTTGCCATATTTTTCAAAACATTTAATAAACCTTATATACCGATTTAAAATATAATAAAAGCCGTATCCAGAAATGCATAAATGAGGAAAATCGGCTAAGTTGTGGAAAAGTTATGGTTCCTCGGAGATGAGGAAGATATCAATTTTTGTTCAAAACGATGATTTTGTCCATTTATAACTATTGTAGCCATATTTTCTAAAATATGGGTCAAAATCAAGTGTGGTAAAGTTTTTTTATACTCATTTTAATACCAGAAATCGATTGGGCACCAAAAATTCCGATTTTAAAATTTTCACTTTTTTGGCATTTTTGGTAGGAGTTAATGTGCAAAAATTGTCAAAAAACTGGGTCAAAAATTGAAACTGAAAGTATTTTATTTTTTGTCGTAGATTCAAAATATGATAAATACCATTGACAGAAATGGAAAAATTTTGAAAATCGGTTGATTTTTAGCTAAGTTATGGCTTTTCAAAGTTGCAAATGTCTCAATTTTTTAAACCAAAAGCACGTTTTTTTCAATTTATTGCCATATTTCTCAAATTATCTTATAAACCTTATATACCGATTTAAAGTATAATAAATGCCGTATCCAGAAATGCATAAATGAGGAAAATCGGCTAAGTTGTGGAAAAGTTATGGTTCCTCGGAGATGAGGAAGATATCAAAATTTGTTCAAAACGATGATTTTGACCATTTATCACTATTGTGGTCATATTTTCTAAAATATGGGTCAAAATCAAGTGTGGTAAAGTTTTTTTATACTCATTTTAATACCAGAAATCGATTGGGCACAAAAAATTCCGATTTTAAAATTTTCACTTTTTTTGACATTTTTGCTAGTAGTAAATTTGCAAAATTTGTCAAAAAATGGGTCAAAAATTGAAACTGAAAGTATTTTATTTTTTTGACGTAGATTCAAAATATGTTAAATACCATTGACAGAAATGGAAAAATTTTGAAAATCGGTTGATTTTTAGCTAAGTTATGGCTTTTCAAAGTTGCAAATGTCTCAATTTTTTAAACCAAAAACACGTTTTTTCAATTTATCACTTTCCTCGCCATATTTTTCAAAACATGTAATAAACCTTAATATACCGATTTAAAATATAATAAAAAGCCGTATCCAGAAATGTATAAATGAGGAAAATCTGCTAGGTTGTTGTTAAGTTATGGTTTCTCAAAGATGGGGAAGATATCAATTTTTGTTCAAAACGATGATTTAGTCCATTTATAACTATTGTGGCCATATTTTCTAAAATATGGGTCAAAATCAAGTGTGGTAAAGTTTTTTTTATATTCATTTTAATACCAGAAATCGATTGGGCACAAAAAATTCCGATTTTAAAATTTTCACTTTTTTGACATTTTTGCTAGTAGTAAATTTGCAAAATTTGTCAAAAAATGGGTCAAAAATTGAAACTGAAAGTATTTTAATTTTTTTGACGTAGATTCAAAATATGATAAATACCATTGACAGAAATGCAAAAATTTTGAAAATCGGTTGACTTTTAGCTAAGTTATGGCTTCTCAAAGTTGCAAAAGTCTTAATTTTTAAACCAAAAAACACGTTTTTTCAATTTATAACTTTCCTCGCCATATTTTTTAAAAACATGTAATAAACCTAATATACCGATTTAAAATATAATAAAAGCCGTATCCAGAAATGTATAAATGAGGAAAATCTGCTAGGTTGTTGTTAAGTTATGGTTTCTCAAAGATGGGGAAGATATCAATTTTTGTTCAAAACGATGATTTTGTCCATTTATAACTATTGTGGCCATATTTTCTAAAATATGGGTCAAAATCAAGTGTGGTAAAGTTTTTGTATACTCATTTTAATACCAGATATCGATAAGGCACCAAAAATTCCGATTTTAAAATTGTCACTTTTTTGACATTTTTGCTAGTAGTAAATTTGCAAAATTTGTCAAAAAAATGGGTCAAATTTTAAAACTGACTATTGTACAGTAAAAATATGATCAATACTATTGACAGAAATGCATAAATTTTGAAAATCGGCTGATTTTTAGCCAAGTTATGGCTTCTCAAAGTAGCAAACTTCTCAATTTTTTAAACCAAATAACACGTTTTTTCAACTTTTCACTTTCCTTGCCATATTTTTCAAAACATTTAATAAACCTTATATACCGATTTAAAGTATAATAAAAGCCGTATCCAGAAATGCATAAATGAGGAAAATCGGCTAAGTTGTGGAAAAGTTATGGTTCCTCGGAGATGAGGAAGATATCAATTTTTGTTCAAAAACGATGATTTTGTCCATTTATAACTATTGTGGCCATATTTTCTAAAATATGGGTCAAAATCAAGTGTGGTAAAGTTTTTTATACTCATTTTAATACCAGAAATCGATTGGGCACCAAAATTCCGATTTTAAAATTTTCACTTTTTTGGCATTTTTGGTAGGAGTTAATGTGCAAAAATTGTCAAAAACTGGGTCAAAAATTGAAACTGAAAGTATTTTATTTTTTTGTCGTAGATTCAAAATATGATAAATACCATTGACAGAAATGGAAAAATTTTGAAAATCGGTTGATTTTTAGCTAAGTTATGGCTTTTCAAAGTTGCAAATGTCTCAATTTTTTAAACCAAAAGCACGTTTTTTTCAATTTATTGCCATATTTCTCAAATTATCTTATAAACCTTATATACCGATTTAAAGTATAATAAATGCCGTATCCAGAAATGCATAAATGAGGAAAATCGGCTAAGTTGTGGAAAAGTTATGGTTCCTCGGAGATGAGGAAGATATCAAAATTTGTTCAAAACGATGATTTTGACCATTTATCACTATTGTGGTCATATTTTCTAAAATATGGGTCAAAATCAAGTGTGGTAAAGTTTTTTTATACTCATTTTAATACCAGAAATCGATTGGGCACAAAAAATTCCGATTTTAAAATTTTCACTTTTTGACATTTTTGCTAGTAGTAAATTTGCAAAATTTGTCAAAAAATGGGTCAAAAATTGAAACTGAAAGTATTTTATTTTTTTTGACGTAGATTCAAAATATGTTAAATACCATTGACAGAAATGGAAAAATTTTGAAAATCGGTTGATTTTTAGCTAAGTTATGGCTTTTCAAAGTTGCAAATGTCTCAATTTTTTAAACCAAAAACACGTTTTTTTTCAATTTATCACTTTCCTCGCCATATTTTTCAAAACATGTAATAAACCTAATATACCGATTTAAAATATAATAAAAGCCGTATCCAGAAATGTATAAATGAGGAAAATCTGCTAGGTTGTTGTTAAGTTATGGTTTCTCAAAGATGGGGAAGATATCAATTTTTGTTCAAAACGATGATTTAGTCCATTTATAACTATTGTGGCCATATTTTCTAAAATATGGGTCAAAATCAAGTGTGGTAAAGTTTTTTTATATTCATTTTAATACCAGAAATCGATTGGGCACAAAAAATTCCGATTTTAAAATTTTCACTTTTTTGACATTTTTGCTAGTAGTAAATTTGCAAAATTTGTCAAAAAATGGGTCAAAAATTGAAACTGAAAGTATTTTAATTTTTTTGACGTAGATTCAAAATATGATAAATACCATTGACAGAAATGCAAAAATTTTGAAAATCGGTTGACTTTTAGCTAAGTTATGGCTTCTCAAAGTTGCAAATGTCTTAATTTTTTAAACCAAAAACACGTTTTTTTTCAATTTATCACTTTCCTCGCCATATTTTTCAAAACATGTAATAAACCTAATATACCGATTTAAAATATAATAAAAGCCGTATCCAGAAATGTATAAATGAGGAAAATCTGCTAGGTTGTTGTTAAGTTATGGTTTCTCAAAGATGGGGAAGATATCAATTTTTGTTCAAAACGATGATTTTGTCCATTTATAACTATTGTGGCCATATTTTCTAAAATATGGGTCAAAATCAAGTGTGGTAAAGTTTTTGTATACTCATTTTAATACCAGATATCGATTGGGCACCAAAAATTCCGATTTTAAAATTGTCACTTTTTTGACATTTTTGCTAGTAGTAAATTTGCAAAATTTGTCAAAAAATGGGTCAAATTTTAAAAACTGACTATTGTAATACAGTAAAAATATGATCAATACTATTGACAGAAATGCATAAATTTTGAAAATTGGCTGATTTTTAGCTAAGTTATGGCTTCTCAAAGTAGCAAACTTCTTAATTTTTTAAACCAAATAACACGTTTTTTCAACTTTTCACTTTCCTTGCCATATTTTTCAAAACATTTAATAAACCTTATATACCGATTTAAAGTATAATAAAAGCCGTATCCAGAAATGCATAAATGAGGAAAATCGGCTAAGTTGTGGAAAAGTTATGGTTCCTCGGAGATGAGGAAGATATCAATATTTGTTCAAAACGATGATTTTGACCATTTATCACTATTGTGGTCATATTTTCTAAAATATGGGTCAAAATCAAGTGTGGTAAAGTTTTTTTCTACTCATTTTAATACCAGAAATCGATTGGGCACAAAAAATTCCGATTTTAAAATTTTCACTTTTTTGACATTTTTGCTAGTTGTAAATTTGCAAAATTTGTCAAAAAATGGGTCAAATTTTAAAACTGACTATTGTACAGTAAAAATATGATCAATACTATTGACAGAAATGCATAAATTTTGAAAATCGGCTGATTTTTAGCTAAGTTATGGCTTCTCAAAGTAGCAAACTTCTCAATTTTTTAAACCAAATAACACGTTTTTTCAACTTTTCAGTTTCTTTGCCATATTTTTCAAAACATTTAATAAACCTTATATACCGATTTAAAGTATAATAAAAGCCGTATCCAGAAATGCATGAATGAGGAAAATCGGCTAAGTTGTTGATAAGTTATGGTTTCTCAAAGATGGGGAAGATATCAATTTTTGTTCAAAACGATGATTTTGTCCATTTATAACTATTGTGGCCATATTTTCTAAAATATGGGTCAAAATCAAGTGTGATAAAGTTTTTTTATACTCATTTTAATACCAGAAATCGATATGGCACAAAAAATTCCGATTTTAAAATTTTCACTTTTTTGGCATTTTTGGTAGGAGTTAATTTGCAAAATTTGTCAAACATGTAATAAACCTAATATACCGATTTAAAATATAATAAAAGTCGTATCCAGAAATGCATGAATGAGGAAAATCGGCTAAGTTGTTGATAAGTTATGGTTTCTCAAAGATGGGGAAGATATCAATTTTTGTTCAAAACGATGATTTTGTCCATTTATAACTATTGTGGCCATATTTTCTAAAATATGGGTCAAAATCAAGTGTGATAAAGTTTTTTTATACTCATTTTAATACCAGAAATCGATATGGCACAAAAAATTCCGATTTTAAAATTTTCACTTTTTTGGCATTTTTGGTAGGAGTTAATTTGCAAAATTTGTCAAAAAAAATGGTTCAAATTTTAAAACTGACTATTGTACAGTAAAAATATGATCAATACTATTGACAGAAATGCATAAATTTTGAAAATCGGCTGATTTTTAGCTAAGTTATGGCTTTTCAAAGTTGCAAATGACTCAATTTTTTAAACCAAAAACACGTTTTTTTCAATTTATCACTTTCCTTGCTATATTTCTCAAATTATCTAATAAACCTTATATACCGATTTAAAGTATAATAAAAGCCGTATCCAGAAATGCATAAATGAGGAAAATCGGCTAAGTTGTGGAAAAGTTATGGTTTCTCAAAGATGGGGAAGATATCAATTTTTGTTCAAAACGATGATTTTGTCCATTTATAACTATTGTGGCCATATTTTCTAAAATATGGGTCAAAATCAAGTGTGGTAAACTTTTTTTATACTCATTTTAATACCAGAAATTGATTGGGCACAAAAAATTCCGATTTTAAAATTTTCACTTTTATGGCATTTTTGCTAGTAGTAAATTTGCAAAATTTGTCAAACATGTAATAAACCTAATATACCGATTTAAAATATAATAAAAGTCGTATCCAGAAATGCATGAATGAGGAAAATCGGCTAAGTTGTTGATAAGTTATGGTTTCTCAAAGATGGGGAAGATATCAATTTTTGTTCAAAACGATGATTTTGTCCATTTATAACTATTGTGGCCATATTTTCTAAAATATGGGTCAAAATCAAGTGTGATAAAGTTTTTTTATACTCATTTTAATACCAGAAATCGATATGGCACAAAAAATTCCGATTTTAAAATTTTCACTTTTTTGGCATTTTTGGTAGGAGTTAATTTGCAAAATTTGTCAAAAAAAATGGTTCAAATTTTAAAACTGACTATTGTACAGTAAAAATATGATCAATACTATTGACAGAAATGCATAAATTTTGAAAATCGGCTGATTTTTAGCTAAGTTATGGCTTCTCAAAGATGCAAATGTCTCAATTTTTTAAACCAAAAACACGTTTTTTTCAATTTATCGCTTTCCTTGCCATATTTCTCAAATTATCTAATAAACCTTATATACCGATTTAAAGTATAATAAAAGCCGTATCCAGAAATGCATAAATGAGGAAAATCGGTTAAGTTGTGGAAAAGTTATGGTTCCTCGGAGATGAGGAAGATATCAATATTTGTTCAAAACGATGATTTTGACCATTTATCACTATTGTGGTCATATTTTCTAAAATATGGGTCAAAATCAAGTGTGGTAAAGTTTTTTATACTCATTTTAATACCAGAAATTGATTGGGCACAAAAAATTCCGATTTTAAAATTTTCACTTTTATGGCATTTTTGCTAGTAGTAAATTTGCAAAATTTGTCCAAAATGGGTCAAAAATTGAAACTGAAAGTATTTTAATTTTTTTGACGTAGATTCAAAATATGATAAATACCATTGATAGAAATGCAAAAATTTTGAAAATAAGTTGATTTTTAGCTAAGTTATGGCTTCTCAAAGTTGCAAATGTCTCAATTTTTTAAACCAAAAACACGTTTATTTTCAATTTATCACTTTCCTCGCCATATTTTTCAAAACATGTAATAAACCTAATATATCGATTTAAAATATAATAAAAGCCGTATCCAGAAATGCATAAATAAGGAAAATCTGCTAAGTTGTTGATAAGTTATGGTTTCTCAAAGATGAGGAAGATATCAATTTTTGTTCAAAACGATGATTTTGTCCATTTATAACTATTGTGGCCATATTTTCTAAAATATGGGTCAAAATCAAGTGTCGTAAAGTTTTTTTATACTCATTTTAATACCAGAAATCGATAAGGCACAAAAAATTCCGATTTTAAAATTTTCACTTTTTTGACATTTTTGCTAGTAGTAAATTTGCAAAATTTGTCAAAAAAATGGGTCAAATTTTAAAACTGACTATTGTACAGTAAAAATATGATCAATACTATTGACAGAAATGCATAAATTTTGAAAATCGGTTTATTTTTAGCTAAGTTATGGCTTCTCAAAGTAGCAAACTTCTCAATTTTTTAAACCAAATAACACGTTTTTTCAACTTTTCACTTTCCTTGCCATATTTTTCAAAACATTTAATAAACCTTATATACCGATTTAAAGTATAATAAAAGCCGTATCCAGAAATGCATAAATGAGGAAAATCGGCTAAGTTATGGAAAAGTTATGGTTCCTCGGAGATGAGGAAGATATTAATATGTTTTCAAAACGATGATTTTGACCATTTATAACTATTGTGGCCATATTTTCTAAAATATGGGTCAAAATCAAGTGTGGTAAAGTTTTTTTATACTCATTTTAATACCAGAAATCGATTGAGCACAAAAAATTCCGATTTTAAAATTTTCACTTTTTTGACATTTTTGCTAGTAGTAAATTTGCAAAATTTGTCAAAAAATGGGTCAAAAATGGAAACTGAAAGTATTTTATTTTTTTTGACGTAGATTCAAAATATGATAAATACCATTGACAGAAATGGAAAAATTTTGAAAATCGGTTGATTTTTAGCTAAGTTATGGCTTCTCAAAGTTGCAAATGTCTCAATTTTTTAAACCAAAAACACGTTTTTTTTCAATTTATCACCTTCCTCGCCATATTTTTCAAAACATGTAATAAACCTAATATACCGATTTAAAATATAATAAAAGCCGTATCCAGAAATGCATAAATGAGGAAAATCGGCTAAGTTGTTGATAAGTTATGGTTTCTCAAAGATGGGGAAGATATCAATTTTTGTTCAAACGATGATTTAGTCCATTTATAACTATTGTGGCCATATTTTCTAAAATATGGGTCAAAATCAAGTGTGGTAAAGTTTTTTTATACTCATTTTAATACCAGAAATCGATAAGGCACAAAATATTCCGATTTTAAAATTTTCACTTTTTTGGCATTTTTGGTAGGAGTTAATGTGCAAAAATTGTCAAAAACTGGGTCAAAAATTTAAACTGAAAGTATTTTATTTTTTTTGACGTAGATTCAAAATATGATAAATACCATTGACAGAAATGGAAAAATTTTGAAAATCGGTTTATTTTTAGCTAAGTTATGGCTTTTCAAAGTTGCAAATGTCTCAATTTTTTAAACCAAAAGCACTTTTTTTTCAATTTATTACTTTCCTTGCCATATTTCTTAAATTATCTTATAAACCTTATATACCGATTTAAAGTATAATAAAAGCCGTATCCAGAAATGCATAAATGAGGAAAATCGGCTAAGTTGTGGAAAAGTTATGGTTCCTCGGAGATGAGGAAGATATCAATATTTGTTCAAAACGATGATTTTGACCATTTATCACTATTGTGGTCATATTTTCTAAAATATGGGTCAAAATCAAGTGTGGTAAAGTTTTTTATACTCATTTTAATACCAGAAATTGATTGGGCACAAAAAATTCCGATTTTAAAATTTTCACTTTTATGGCATTTTTGCTAGTAGTAAATTTGCAAAATTTGTCAAACATGTAATAAACCTAATATACCGATTTAAAATATAATAAAAGCCGTATCCAGAAATGTATAAATGAGGAAAATCTGCTAAGTTGTTATTAAGTTATGGTTTCTCAAAGATGGGGAAGATATCAATTTTTGTTCAAAACGATGATTTTGTCCATTTATAACTATTGTGGCCATATTTTCTAAAATATGGGTCAAAATCGAGTGTGGTAAAATTTTATAATACTCATTTTAATACCAGAAATCGATTGGGCACAAAAAATTCCGATTTTAAAATTTTCACTTTTTTGACATTTTTGCTAGTAGTAAATTTGCAAAATTTGTCAAAAAATGGGTCAAATTTTAAAACTGACTATTGTACAGTAAAAATAAGATCAATACTATTGACAGAAATGCATAAATTTTGAAAATCGGCTGATTTTTAGCTAAGTTATGGCTTCTCAAAGTAGCAAACTTCTCAAATTTTTAAACCAAATGTTAAAGTTTGCAAGTTCAAATCAATTTACGTTTACCAACACTTAATGCACGAATTGAATCGTTATCGATTATAAGCCACCAAGTATGTATACTTGTGTATGTCGATTGTTAATTCCTCCTCTTTCTTAAATAAACGTTTGTCGTGTTCACATCGTTCGTCGTGTGTTCTGATTTCTATTTGGAATTCATTCTTTCAGCGCTGTGCAGACTTTTGATCTCCAACATTGGTTATGGGCCCAGTCCATAAAGTGAAAGAAAATGAGTCAATTTCAAATAGAAAAGTTAAGTGAGCAAAACTATGATGTGTGGTGCATTCAAATGAAAAGTGTTTTGATACACCAAGAACTATGGAGTGTCGTTAGCGGACAATTGGAAGTCAAAGAAGAGACTCCAAATACGATCTTGTTAGATCAAAAGGCGCTCGCGTTGATTGTGTTAAATGTAACTGTTTCGCAATTAAGTTATGTTAAAAATTTGAACTCTTCAAAAGAAGCGTGGGACAGATTACGCCAAGTGCATGTACCAACGGGACCTATTCATAAAGTGTCGCTTTATAAAAAGCTGTTAAATATGAAATTGGACATAAACGGTAACATGGCGCAATACGTAAACTCTTTTATTGAGGTTGTGGATAAATTAAGAGAAGTAAGCATTGATTTGCAAGATGAGCTAAAAGTAATTATATTACTCTCAAGTTTAAGCTCAGAATTTGAACATTTCGTGGTAGCCATGGAAACGAGAGACTCATTGCCATCGTTCGAAATAATTAAGGCGAAGTTATTAGCAGAGGCTGATAGACTTGCACAAAATTGTGAAATAGGCAATAGCCAGCAAGCATTCTATGTGGGTACGAAAACGGACAAAAAGGAAAATAAAAATGAACAGAGTGAAAAGAAAAATGCAAAATTCACCGGAATTTGTTTTAAATGTAAAAGGCGCGGACACAAAGCGATGCAGTGCAAAGCCAAGAGTGAAGAAGAGCGAGACAAAAACATAAATGCTCGTATGCTGCGTACGCCGCAGTGCAAAAAGAACTCTCAAAATACGGTACTTGGTGTCTCGACAGTGGCGCGACAACGCATATGTGTTTCCAGAAAGATTTGTTTGTGTCGTATGAAGAGAAAACAGAGCAAATAATGTTAGCGGCTGATAAATACATAGATTCAGCGGGCAAAGGCAAAGTAAAAATAAAAACACCAAATTGTGATATTTTGTTGAACGACGTTTTGTACGTGCCATCTTTGCATATCAATTTCTATTCGGTCAGCAAGGCATTGAAATTCGGGCATTCGGTAATTTTTAAAGACAAATACGCTTCAGTAAAATGCAAAAATGGAGAAGTGTTATTAAAAGCGGAATTAAAAGAAAATTTGTTTTTATTTAACGATGTAAGTACACATCAGCTGTTTTCCATGCAGGAAAAAGCAATTGTTTGGCACAATCGATACGGACATTTGAATTTTCGAAGTCTGAATGATTTAATTAAAAGTGAGTGCGTACACGGTATTGACTTAAAGAACTTTCCGGCCGAAATAAATTGCAACACGTGCAATTTATCTAAAATATGTGCATTGCCATTCCAAGAAAGCACAAAAGGTGCGTCGCATTGTTTAGATTTGATACATACTGATGTATGCGGTCCAATAAATGTTCCTTCAGTTGGTGGTGCTAAGTATTTCATAACGTTTATAGACGATCGGTCGAAAAGAATTTTCGTGTATTTTATGAAATCCAAAGATGAAGCATTCGAGAAATTTGAGACATTTAAAAATTTAGTGGAGTGTCAATTGCAAACGAAAATAAAGGCAATTCGTAGTGACAACGGTAGAGAGTACATTAATGGCAAATTCGATGCGTTCTTAAAGAAGTGTGGTATTAAGAGACAATTAACTGTTCCTTATACGCCTCAACAAAACGGTGTGGCCGAGAGAGCGAACCGCACGCTCGTGGAAATGGCGCGTGCTATGATGGTTCACGCAAACGTGCAAGAATCGCTGTGGGCTGAGGCTGTTGCAACTGCAACGTATATACGAAATAGGGCTCCTTCGAAGGCGCTGGATGGCGTTACTCCTTATGAAGTCTGGAGCGGACGAAGGCCATCCGTAAATCATTTCCGTATATTTGGTTCTCCGGTCTATGCGCTAGACAAGATGCAGCACAAGAAGTTTAGAGCCAAGGGCAAAGAATACGTATTCGTTGGGTATTCTCTAACTGCCAAGGCATACCGTCTTTTCGACAAAGAGACGAAACAAGTGGTTGAGCGTCGTGATGTTAAGTTTGTCGAAGGAGAAGCACAACCAGTCGAAGCCGGTTCTGCACCAGTAAATAATATTCATTCTTTTATCATTAGCAGCAATACGCACAAGAAACAAAGGTCTGAAGAAGCTCCGGCGAGTAATGTGTCGAGATGTCGAGATGTCTTTTCCGAGCAAGCGGTCCAAGATGACACCCATGGCCAAGAGTCAGTTTCCGAAGACAGTGAATTAGGCCAATCAAATGACGACCAGGAGCTGTATCAGAGTTTCGGCGATTCAGATTCTTCAAGCAGTCAACCTGATGAGCCAGTTGTTCACCGTGGTCCTGGTAGGCCCAGGATTATCCGAACTGGACAACCAGGAAGGCCAAGAAAAATGTACAACGAGCTGCACAATATGGTTGCCTATTATGATATGGAAACGCCAAACACAGTTAAGCAAGCATTGCATGGCAAACATGCGTTTGAGTGGGAGACATCCATGAAGTCGGAGTACGCAGCGCTGATTGCAAACAACACGTGGGCGTTGGTCGACCTTCCGCCAAATGCAAAAGCCATTGGTTGCATGTGGGTTTTTCGGATTAAGAGAAATGGTCAGGGTAACATCGAGAGGTATAAATCAAGACTTGTAGCTAAAGGATGCAGCCAGCAGTACGGGATAAACTTTACTGAAACATTTTCGCCAGTTATACGCTATGAAAATATTAGATTACTGTTAGCAGTCGCAGCTGAAAAAGAATTATTCTTACATCAAATGGATGTTTCAAACGCATATTTGAACAGTGAGCTTAGCGAAGATATTTATATGAAACAGCCTGAACCCTTTGTGAGCAAAGAGTATCCGGATCGAGTCCTGAAATTGAAGAAGGCTTTATACGGACTTAAGCAATCTGGTAGAGTCTGGAATGGTACACTTGATGAGGTACTAAAAAGACAAGGATTCGAAGCTACTCAAAATGAGCCATGCTTGTATAAAAAGATTAGTCAGGATTCGTACAATCTGATAGCTGTTTATGTAGACGATCTAATTATAGCTTGCTCAAAACAGTCTGATTTAGTCTACATTAAGAAGAAGTTACAGGAAACATTCGATATCCACGATAATGGTCAGTTACATCACTTTTTAGGAATAGAAATTCAGCGTAAAGGAGATGTAGGTGCTATATCTATATGTCAAAAGCAGTACATAAAGAGTTTGCTAGAGAAATATAGTATGAGCACATGTCGCTCAGTATCGGCGCCCCTAGACCCCGGATTTCGAATCAGTTGCAGCGAAGGCAAATGCAACAAAGCAGATGTCACTGAGTACCAATCGTTAATAGGATCACTTACGTATCTGGCCATATCAACACGGCCCGATATATCTCATTCAGTGAGCAAGTTAGCCCAGCGAAATACGGATCCGCATCTCGAACACATGTCTGCAGCAAAACACATTTTGCGATACCTGGCAAAGACGATTGACTTGAAGCTGCACTATCGCAAAACTAATCAACATCTGCATGCGTTTGTCGATGCAGACTGGGCAAATGACAGCCTAGACAGAAAATCGTATACTGGTTACGGTTTTTACCTTGGAGGATCAACATTCTCGTGGGAATCCAAAAAACAAGGAGTGGTCGCCCAGAGCAGCACAGAGGCTGAATATGTCGCCTTGTCAACAGCTGCAAAAGAGGCAGTATATCTTCGTCGTCTTCTGGAGGAGATAAGTTTTCATTCGCCAGCGGAGTCGGTTGAAATCAATGGAGACAATCTTAGTGCGCAGCAGATCGCAGCTAATCCCGTTCATCATAAGCGCACCAAGCACATTGATATTAAGTATCATTATATACGGCAGGTCTTAACAAAGAAAATTGTATGTCTTTCTTATGTTCCCACAAATGATAACGTATCTGATATCTTTACAAAGAATTTGCAAAAGGAAAAACATAATAAGTTTGTTAAATTACTTGGATTAACTGAATAAGAAATATGCAACTTATTATAAGCATTGAACTTGAGAAGAAGTGTTAAAGTTTGCAAGTTCAAATCAATTTACGTTTACCAACACTTAATGCACGAATTGAATCGTTATCGATTATAAGCCACCAAGTATGTATACTTGTGTATGTCGATTGTTAATTCCTCCTCTTTCTTAAATAAACGTTTGTCGTGTTCACATCGTTAGTCGTGTGTTCTGATTTCTATTTGGAATTCATTCTTTCAGCGCTGTGCAGACTTTTGATCTCCAACACCAAATAACACGTTTTTTCAACTTTTCACTTTCCTTGCCATATTTTTCAAAACATTTAATAAACCTTATATACCGATTTAAAGTATAATAAAAGCCGTATCCAGAAATGCATAAATGAGGAAAATCGGCTAAGTTGTGGAAAAGTTATGGTTCCTCGGAGATGAGGAAGATATCAATATGTTTTCAAAACGATGATTTTGACCATTTATAACTATTGTGGCCATATTTTCTAAAATATGGGTCAAAATCAAGTGTGGTAAAGTTTTTTTATACTCATTTTAATACCAGAAATCGATTGGGCACAAAAAATTCCGATTTTAAAATTTTCACTTTTTTGGCATTTTTGCTAGTAGTAAATTTGCAAAATTTGTCAAAAATGGGTCAAAAATTGAAACTGAAAGTATTTTAATTTTTTTGACGTAGATTCAAAATATGATAAATACCATTGACAGAAATGCAAAAATTTTGAAAATAAGTTGATTTTTAGCTAAGTTATGGCTTCTCAAAGTTGCAAATGTCTCAATTTTTTAAACCAAAAACACGTTTTTTTTCAATTTATCACTTTCCTCGCCATATTTTTCAAAACATGTAATAAACCTAATATATCGATTTAAAATATAATAAAAGCCGTATCCAGAAATGCATAAATAAGGAAAATCTGCTAAGTTGTTGATAAGTTATGGTTTCTCAAAGATGAGGAAGATATCAATTTTTGTTCAAAACGATGATTTTGTCCATTTATAACTATTGTGGCCATATTTTCTAAAATATGGGTCAAAATCAAGTGTGGTAAAGTTTTTTTATACTCATTTTAATACCAGAAATCGATATGGCACAAAAAATTCCGATTTTAAAATTTTCACTTTTTTGGCATTTTTGTAGGAGTTAATGTGCAAAAATTGTCAAAAACTGGGTCAAAAATTGAAACTGAAAGTATTTTATTTTTTTTGACGTATATTCAAAATATGGTAAATAAAATTGACAGAAATGGAAAAATTTTGAAAATCGGTTGATTTTTAGCTAAGTTATGGCTTTTCAAAGTTGCAAATGTCTCAATTTTTTAAACCAAAAACAAGTTTTTTTTCAATTTATCACTTTCCTCGCCATATTTTTCAAAACGTGTAATAAACCTAATATACCGATTTAAAATATAATAAAAGCCGTATCCAGAAATGCATAAATGAGGAAAATCGGCTAAGTTGTGGAAAAGTTATGGTTCCTCGGTGATGAGAAATATATCAATATGATTTGAAAACGATGATTTTGACCATTTATCACTATTGTGGCCATATTTTCTAAAATATGGGTCAAAATCAAGTGTCGTAAAGTTTTTTTATACTCATTTTAATACCAGAAATCGATTGGGCACAAAAATTCCGATTTTAAAATTTTCACTTTTTTGACATTTTTGCTAGTAGTAAATTTGCAAAATTTGTCAAAAAAAATGGGTCAAATTTTAAAACTGACTATTGTACAGTAAAAATATGATCAATACTATTGACAGAAATGCATAAATTTTGAAAATCGGTTGATTTTTAGCTAAGTTATGGCTTCTCAAAGTTGCAAATGTCTCAATTTTTTTAAACCAAAAACACGTTTTTTTTTAATTTATCACTTTCCTTGCCATATTTTTCAAAACATTTAATAAACCTTATATACCGATTTAAAGTATAATAAAAGCCGTATCCAGAAATGCATAAATGAGGAAAATCGGCTAAGTTGTGGAAAAGTTATGGTTCCTCGGAGATGAGGAAGATATCAATATGTTTTCAAAACGATGATTTTGACCATTTATAACTATTGTGGCCATATTTTCTAAAATATGGGTCAAAATCAAGTGTGGTAAAGTTTTTTTATACTCATTTTAATACCAGAAATCGATAAGGCACAAAATATTCCGATTTTAAAATTTTCACTTTTTTGGCATTTTTGGTAGGAGTTAATGTGCAAAAATTGTCAAAAACTGGGTCAAAAATTTAAACTGAAAGTATTTTATTTTTTTTGACGTAGATTCAAAATATGATAAATACCATTGACAGAAATGGAAAAATTTTGAAAATCGGTTGATTTTTAGCTAAGTTATGGCTTTTCAAAGTTGCAAATGTCTCAATTTTTTAAACCAAAAGCACTTTTTTTTCAATTTATCACTTTCCTTGCCATATTTCTTAAATTATCTTATAAACCTTATATACCGATTTAAAGTATAATAAAAGCCGTATCCAGAAATGCATAAATGAGGAAAATCGGCTAAGTTGTGGAAAAGTTATGGTTCCTCGGAGATGAGGAAGATATCAATATTTGTTCAAAACGATGATTTTGACCATTTATCACTATTGTGGTCATATTTTCTAAAATATGGGTCAAAATCAAGTGTGGTAAAGTTTTTTTACACTCATTTTAATACCAGAAATCGATTGGGCACCAAAAATTCCGATTTTAAAATTTTCACTTTTTTGACATTTTTGCTAGTAGTAAATTTGCAAAATTTGTCAAAAAATGGGTCAAATTTTAAAACTGACTATTGTACAGTAAAAATATGATCAATACTATTGACAGAAATGCATAAACTTTGAAAATCGGCTGATTTTTAGCTAAGTTATGGGTTCTCAAAGTTGCAAACTTCTCAATTTTTTAAACCAAATAACACGTTTTTTCAACTTTTCACTTTCCTTGCCATATTTTTCAAAACATTTAATAAACCTTATATACCGATTTAAAGTATAATAAAAGCCGTATCCAGAAATGCATAAATGAGGAAAATCGGCTAAGTTGTGGAAAAGTTATGGTTCCTCGGAGATGAGGAAGATATCAATATGTTTTCAAAACGATGATTTTGACCATTTATAACTATTGTGGCCATATTTTCTAAAATATGGGTCAAAATCAAGTGTGGTAAAGTTTTTTTATACTCATTTTAATACCAGAAATCGATTGGGCACAAAAAATTCCGATTTTAAAATTTTCACTTTTTTGACATTTTTGCTAGTAGTAAATTTGCAAAATTTGTCAAAGAATGGGTCAAAAATTGAAACTGAAAGTATTTTAATTTTTTTGACGTAGATTCAAAATATGATAAATACCATTGACAGAAATGCAAAAATTTTGAAAATCGTTTGATTTTTAGCTAAGTTATGGCTTCTCAAAGTTGCAAATGTCTCAATTTTTTAAACCAAAAACACGTTTTTTTTTTCAATTTATCACTTTCCTTGCCATATTTTTCAAAACATTTAATAAACCTTATATACCGATTTAAAATATAATAAAAGCCGTATCCAGAAATGCATAAATGAGGAAAATCTGCTAAGTTGTTGTTAAGTTATGGTTTCTCAAAGATGGGGAAGATACCAATTTTTGTTCAAAACGGTGATTTTGTCCATTTATAACTATTGTGGCCATATTTTCTAAAATATGGGTCAAAATCAAGTGTGGTAAAGTTTTTTTATACTCATTTTAATACCAGAAATCGATTGGGCACCAAAAATTCCGATTTTAAAATTTTCACTTTTTTGACATTTTTGCTAGTAGTAAATTTGCAAAATTTGTCAAAAAATGGGTCAAATTTTAAAACTGACTATTGTACAGTAAAAATATGATCAATACTATTGACAGAAATGCATAAATTTTGAAAATCGGCTGATTTTTAGCTAAGTTATGGGTTCTCAAAGTTGCAAATGTCTCAATTTTTTAAACCAAATAACACGTTTTTTCAACTTTTCACTTTCCTTGCCATATTTTTCAAAACATTTAATAAACCTTATATACCGATTTAAAAGTATAATAAAAGCCGTATCCAGAAATGCATAAATGAGGAAAATCGGCTAAGTTGTGGAAAAGTTATGGTTCCTCGGAGATGAGGAAGATATCAATATGTTTTCAAAACGATGATTTTGACCATTTATAACTATTGTGGCCATATTTTCTAAAATATGGGTCAAAATCAAGTGTGGTAAAGTTTTTTTATACTCATTTTAATACCAGAAATCGATTGGGCACAAAAATTCCGATTTTAAAATTTTCACTTTTTGACATTTTTGCTAGTAGTAAATTTGCAAAATTTGTCAAAAAATGGGTCAAAAATTGAAACTGAAAGTATTTTAATTTTTTTGACGTAGATTCAAAATATGATAAATACCATTGACAGAAATGCAAAAATTTTGAAAATCGTTTGATTTTTAGCTAAGTTATGGCTTCTCAAAGTTGCAAATGTCTCAATTTTTTAAACCAAAAACACGTTTTTTTTCAATTTATCACTTTCCTCGCCATATTTTTCAAAACATGTAATAAACCTAATATACCGATTTAAAATATAATAAAAGCCGTATCCAGAAATGCATAAATGAGGAAAATCGGCTAAGTTGTTGATAAGTTATGGTTTCTCAAAGATGGGAAAGATATCAATTTTTGTTCAAAACGATGATTTTGTCCATTTATAACTATTGTGGCCATATTTTCTAAAATATGGGTCAAAATCAAGTGTGGTAAAGTTTTTTTATACTCATTTTAATACCAGAAATCGATATGGCACAAAAAATTCCGATTTTAAAATTTTCACTTTTTTGGCATTTTTGTAGGAGTTAATGTGCAAAAATTGTCAAAAACTGGGTCAAAAATTGAAACTGAAAGTATTTTATTTTTTTGACGTATATTCAAAATATGGTAAATAAAATTGACAGAAATGGAAAAATTTTGAAAATCGGTTGATTTTTAGCTAAGTTATGGCTTTTCAAAGTTGCAAATGTCTCAATTTTTTAAACCAAAAACAAGTTTTTTTTTCAATTTATCACTTTCCTCGCCATATTTTTCAAAACGTGTAATAAACCTAATATACCGATTTAAAATATAATAAAAGCCGTATCCAGAAATGCATAAATGAGGAAAATCGGCTAAGTTGTGGAAAAGTTATGGTTCCTCGGTGATGAGAAATATATCAATATGATTTGAAAACGATGATTTTGACCATTTATCACTATTGTGGCCATATTTTCTAAAATATGGGTCAAAATCAAGTGTGGTAAAGTTTTTTTATACTCATTTTAATACCAGAAATCGATTGGGCACAAAAAATTCCGATTTTAAAATTTTCACTTTTTGACATTTTTGCTAGTAGTAAATTTGCAAAATTTGTCAAAAAAATGGGTCAAAATTGAAACTGAAAGTATTTTAATTTTTTTGACGTAGATTCAAAATATGATAAATACCATTGACAGAAATGCAAAAATTTTGAAAATCGTTTGATTTTTAGCTAAGTTATGGCTTCTCAAAGTTGCAAATGTCTCAATTTTTTAAACCAAAAACACGTTTTTTTCAATTTATCACTTTCCTCGCCATATTTTTCAAAACATGTAATAAACCTAATATACCGATTTAAAATATAATAAAAGCCGTATCCAGAAATGCATAAATGAGGAAAATCGGCTAAGTTGTTGATAAGTTATGGTTTCTCAAAGATGGGAAAGATATCAATTTTTGTTCAAAACGATGATTTTGTCCATTTATAACTATTGTGGCCATATTTTCTAAAATATGGGTCAAAATCAAGTGTGGTAAAGTTTTTTTATACTCATTTTAATACCAGATATCGATAAGGCACAAAAAATTCCGATTTTAAAATTTTCACTTTTATGGCATTTTTGGTAGGAGTTAATGTGCAAAAATTGTCAAAAACTGGGTCAAAAATTTAAACTGAAAGTATTTTATTTTTTTGACGTAGATTCAAAATTTGATAAATACCATTGACAAAAATGGAAAAATTTTGAAAATCGGTTGATTTTTAGCTAAGTTATGGCTTTTGAAAGATGCAAATGTCTCAATTTTTTAAACCAAAAACACGCTTTTTTCAATTTATCACTTTCCTTGCCATATTTTTCTAATCATGTAATAAACCTTATATACCGATTTAAAGTATAATAAAAGCAGTATCCAGAAATGCATAAATGAGGAAAATGGATAAGTTGTGGAAAAGTTATGGTTCCTCGGAGATGACGATGATTTTGACCATTTATAACTATTGTGGCCATATTTTCTAAAATATGGGTCAAAATCAAGTGTGGTAAAGTTTTTTTATACTCATTTTAATACCAGAAATCGATTGGGCACAAAAATTCCGATTTTAAAATTTTCACTTTTTTGACATTTTTGCTAGTAGTAAATTTGCAAAATTTGTCAAAAAATGGGTCAAATTTTAAAACTGACTATTGTACAGTAAAAATATGATCAATACTATTGACAGAAATGCAAAAATTTTGAAAATCGGCTGATTTTTAGCTAAGTTATGGCATCTCAAAGTAGCAAACTTCTCAATTTTTTAAACCAAATAACACGTTTTTTCAACTTTTCACTTTCCTTGCCATATTTTTCAAAACATTTAATAAACCTTATATACCGATTTAAAGTATAATAAAAGCCGTATCCAGAAATGCATAAATGAGGAAAATCGGCTAAGTTGTGGAAAAAGTTATGGTTCCTCGGAGATGAGGAAGATATCAATATTTGTTCAAAACGATGATTTTGACCATTTATCACTATTGTGGTCATATTTTCTAAAATATGGGTCAAAATCAAGTGTGGTAAATTTTTTTTACACTCACTTTAATACCAGAAATAGATTGGGCACAAAAAATTCCGATTTTAAAATTTTCACTTTTTTGACATTTTTGCTAGTAGTAAATTTACAAAATTTGTCAAAAAATGGGTCAAAAATTGAAACTGCAAGTATTTTAATTTTTTTGACGTAGATTCAAAATATGATAAATACCATTGACAGAAATGCAAAAATTTTGAAAATCGGTTGATTTTTAGCTAAGTTATGGCTTCTCAAAGTTGCAAATGTCTTAATTTTTTAAACCAAAAACACGTTTTTTTTCAATTTATCACTTTCCTCGCCATATTTTTCAAAACATGTAATAAACCTAATATACCGATTTAAAATATAATAAAAGCCGTATCCAGAAATGTATAAATGAGGAAAATCTGCTAAGTTGTTGTTAAGTTATGGTTTCTCAAAGATGGGGAAGATATCAATTTTTGTTCAAAACGATGATTTTGTCCATTTATAACTATTGTGGCCATATTTTCTAAAATATGGGTCAAAATCAAGTGTGGTAAAGTTTTTTTATACTCATTTTAATACCAGAAATCGATTGGGCACCAAAAATTCCGATTTTAAAATTTTCACTTTTTTGACATTTTTGCTAGTAGTAAATTTGCAAAATTTGTCAAAAAATGGGTCAAATTTTAAAACTGACTATTGTACAGTAAAAATATGATCAATACTATTGACAGAAATGCATAAATTTTGAAAATCTGCTGATTTTTAGCTATGTTATGGGTTCTCAAAGTTGCAAACTTCTCAATTTTTTAAACCAAATGACACGTTTTTCAACTTTTCACTTTCCTTGCCATATTTTTCAAAACATTTAATAAACCTTATATACCGATTTAAAGTATAATAAAAGCAGTATCCAGAAATGCATAAATGACGAAAATCGGCTAAGTTGTGGAAAAGTTATGGTTCCTCGGAGATGAGGAAGATATCAATATGTTTTCAAAACGATGATTTTGACCATTTATAGCTATTGTGGCCATATTTTCTAAAATATGGGTCAAAATCAAGTGTGGTAAAGTTTTTTATACTCATTTTAATACCAGAAATCGATTGGGCACAAAAAATTCCGATTTTAAATTTTCACTTTTTGACATTTTTGCTAGTAGTAAATTTGCAAAATTTGTCAAAAAATGGGTCAAAAATTGAAACTGAAAGTATTTTAATTTTTTTGACGTAGATTCAAAATATGATAAATACCATTGACAGAAATGCAAAAATTTTGAAAATCGGTTGATTTTTAGCTAAGTTATGGCTTCTCAAAGTTGCAAATGTCTCAATTTTTTAAACCAAAAACACGTTTTTTTCAATTTATCACTTTCCTTGCCATATTTTTCAATACATGCAATAAACCTAATATACCGACTTAAAATATAATAAAAGCCGTATCCAGAAATGCATAAATGAGGAAAATCGGATAAGTTGTGGAAAAGTTATGGTTCCTCGGAGATGACGATGATTTTGACCATTTATAACTATTGTGGCCATATTTTCTAAAATATGGGTCAAAATCAAGTTTGGTAAAGTTTTTTTATACTCATTTTAATACCAGAAATCGATTGGGCACAAAAAATTCCGATTTTAAAATTTTCACTTTTTTGACATTTTTGCTAGTAGTAAATTTGCAAAATTTGTCAAAAAATGGGTCAAAAATTGAAACTGAAAGTATTTTAATTTTTTTGACGTAGATTCAAAATATGATAAATACCATTGACAGAAATGCAAAAATTTTGAAAATCGGTTGATTTTTAGCTAAGTTATGGCTTCTCAAAGTTGCAAATGTCTCAATTTTTTAAACCAAAAACACGTTTTTTTCAATTTATCACTTTCCTCGCCATATTTTTCAAAACATGTAATAAACCTAATATACCGATTTAAAATATAATAAAAGCCGTATCCAGAAATGCATAAATGAGGAAAATCGGCTAAGTTGTTGATAAGTTATGGTTTCTCAAAGATGGGAAAGATATCAATTTTTGTTCAAAACGATGATTTTGTCCATTTATAACTATTGTGGCCATATTTTCTAAAATATGGGTCAAAATCAAGTGTGGTAAAGTTTTTTTATACTCATTTTAATACCAGATATCGATAAGGCACAAAAATTCCGATTTTAAAATTTTCACTTTTATGGCATTTTTGGTAGGAGTTAATGTGCAAAAATTGTCAAAAACTGGGTCAAAAATTTAAACTGAAAGTATTTTATTTTTTGACGTAGATTCAAAATATGATAAATACCATTGACAAAAATGGAAAAATTTTGAAAATCGGTTGATTTTTAGCTAAGTTATGGCTTTTCAAAGATGCAAATGTCTCAATTTTTAAACCAAAAACACGTTTTTTTCAATTTATCACTTTCCTTGCCATATTTTTTTAATCATGTAATAAACCTTATATACCGATTTAAAGTATAATAAAAGCCGTATCCAGAAATGCATAAATGAGGAAAATCGGATAAGTTGTGGAAAAGTTATGGTTCCTCGGAGATGACGATGATTTTGACCATTTATAACTATTGTGGCCATATTTTCTAAAATATGGGTCAAAATCAAGTGTGGTAAAGTTTTTTTATACTCATTTTAATACCAGATATCGATAAGGCACAAAAATTCCGATTTTAAAATTTTCACTTTTATGGCATTTTTGGTAGGAGTTAATGTGCAAAAATTGTCAAAAAATGGGTCAAATTTTAAAACTGACTATTGTGCAGTAAAAATATGATCAATACTATTGACAGAAATGCATAAATTTTGAAAATCGGCTGATTTTTAGCTAAGTTATGGCATCTCAAAGTAGCAAACTTCTCAATTTTTTAAACCAAATAACACGTTTTTTCAACTTTTCACTTTCCTTGCCATATTTTTCAAAACATTTAATAAACCTTATATACCGATTTAAAGTATAATAAAAGCCGTATCCAGAAATGCATAAATGACGAAAATCGGCTAAGTTGTGGAAAAGTTATGGTTCCTCGGAGATGAGGAAGATATCAATATGTTTTCAAAACGATGATTTTGACCATTTATAGCTATTGTGGCCATATTTTCTAAAATATGGGTCAAAATCAAGTGTGGTAAAGTTTTTTATACTCATTTTAATACCAGAAATCGATTGGGCACAAAAAATTCCGATTTTAAATTTTCACTTTTTGACATTTTTGCTAGTAGTAAATTTGCAAAATTTGTCAAAAAATGGGTCAAAAATTGAAACTGAAAGTATTTTAATTTTTTTGACGTAGATTCAAAATATGATAAATACCATTGACAGAAATGCAAAAATTTTGAAAATCGGTTGATTTTTAGCTAAGTTATGGCTTCTCAAAGTTGCAAATGTCTCAATTTTTTAAACCAAAAACACGTTTTTTTCAATTTATCACTTTCCTTGCCATATTTTTCAAAACATGCAATAAACCTAATATACCGATTTAAAATATAATAAAAGCCGTATCCAGAAATGCATAAATGAGGAAAATCGGATAAGTTGTGGAAAAGTTATGGTTCCTCGGAGATGACGATGATTTTGACCATTTATAACTATTGTGGCCATATTTTCTAAAATATGGGTCAAAATCAAGTGTGGTAAAGTTTTTTTATACTCATTTTAATACCAGAAATCGATTGGGCACAAAAAATTCCGATTTTAAAATTTTCACTTTTTTGACATTTTTGCTAGTAGTAAATTTGCAAAATTTGTCAAAAAATGGGTCAAAAATTGAAACTGAAAGTATTTTAATTTTTTTGACGTAGATTCAAAATATGATAAATACCATTGACAGAAATGCAAAAATTTTGAAAATCGGTTGATTTTTAGCTAAGTTATGGCTTCTCAAAGTTGCAAATGTCTCAATTTTTTAAACCAAAAACACGTTTTTTTCAATTTATCACTTTCCTCGCCATATTTTTCAAAACATGTAATAAACCTAATATACCGATTTAAAATATAATAAAAGCCGTATCCAGAAATGCATAAATGAGGAAAATCGGCTAAGTTGTTGATAAGTTATGGTTTCTCAAAGATGGGAAAGATATCAATTTTTGTTCAAAACGATGATTTTGTCCATTTATAACTATTGTGGCCATATTTTCTAAAATATGGGTCAAAATCAAGTGTGGTAAAGTTTTTTTATACTCATTTTAATACCAGATATCGATTGGGCACAAAAAATTCCGATTTTAAAATTTTCACTTTTATGGCATTTTTGGTAGGAGTTAATGTGCAAAAATTGTCAAAAACTGGGTCAAAAATTTAAACTGAAAGTATTTTATTTTTTTGACGTAGATTCAAAATATGATAAATACCATTGACAAAAATGGAAAAATTTTGAAAATCGGTTGATTTTTAGCTAAGTTATGGCTTTTCAAAGATGCAAATGTCTCAATTTTTTAAACCAAAAACACGTTTTTTTCAATTTATCACTTTCCTTGCCATATTTTTCTAATCATGTAATAAACCTTATATACCGATTTAAAGTATAATAAAAGCAGTATCCAGAAATGCATAAATGAGGAAAATCGGATAAGTTGTGGAAAAGTTATGGTTCCTCGGAGATGACGATGATTTTGACCATTTATAACTATTGTGGCCATATTTTCTAAAATATGGGTCAAAATCAAGTGTGGTAAAGTTTTTTTATACTCATTTTAATACCAGATATCGATAAGGCACAAAAAATTCCGATTTTAAAATTTTCACTTTTATGGCATTTTTGGTAGGAGTTAATGTGCAAAAATTGTCAAAAACTGGGTCAAAAATTTAAACTGAAAGTATTTTATTTTTTTGACGTAGATTCAAAATATGATAAATACCATTGACAAAAATGGAAAAATTTTGAAAATCGGTTGATTTTTAGCTAAGTTATGGCTTTTCAAAGATGCAAATGTCTCAATTTTTTAAACCAAAAACACGTTTTTTTCAATTTATCACTTTCCTTGCCATATTTTTCTAATCATGTAATAAACCTTATATACCGATTTAAAGTATAATAAAAGCAGTATCCAGAAATGCATAAATGAGGAAAATCGGATAAGTTGTGGAAAAGTTATGGTTCCTCGGAGATGACGATGATTTTGACCATTTATAACTATTGTGGCCATATTTTCTAAAATATGGGTCAAAATCAAGTGTGGTAAAGTTTTTATACTCATTTTAATACCAGAAATCGATAGGGCACAAAAAATTCCGATTTTAAAATTTTCACTTTTTTGACATTTTTGCTAGTAGTAAATTTGCAAAATTTGTCAAAAAATGGGTCAAATTTTAAAACTGACTATTGTGCAGTAAAAATATGATCAATACTATTGACAGAAATGCATAAATTTTGAAAATCGGCTGATTTTTAGCTAAGTTATGGCATCTCAAAGTAGCAAACTTCTCAATTTTTTAAACCAAATAACACGTTTTTTCAACTTTTCACTTTCCTTGCCATATTTTTCAAAACATTTAATAAACCTTATATACCGATTTAAAGTATAATAAAAGCCGTGTCCAGAAATGCATAAATGACGAAAATCGGCTAAGTTGTGGAAAAGTTATGGTTCCTCGGAGATGAGGAAGATATCAATATTTGTTCAAAACGATGATTTTGACCATTTATCACTATTGTGGTCATATTTTCTAAAATATGGGTCAAAATCAAGTGTGGTAAAGTTTTTTTATACTCATTTTAATACCAGAAATCGATTGGGCACAAACAATTCCGATTTTAAAATTTTCAATTTTTTGACATTTTTGCTAGTAGTAAATTTGCAAAATTTGTCAAAAATGGGTCAAAAATTGAAACTGAAAGTACTTTAATTTTTTTGACGTAGATTTAAAATATGATAAATACCATTGACAGAAATGCAAAAATTTTGAAAATCGGTTAATTTTTAGCTAAGTTATGGCTTCTCAAAGTTGCAAATGTCTCAATTTTTTAAACCAAAAACACGTTTTTTTTCAATTTATCACTTTCCTCGCCATATTTTTCAAAACATGTAATAAACCTAATATACCGATTTAAAATATAATAAAAGCCGTGTCCGGAAATGCATAAATGAGGAAAATCGGCTAAGTTGTGGAAAAGTTATGGTTCCTCGGAGATGACGATGATTTTGACCATTTATAACTATTGTGGCCATATTTTCTAAAATATGGGTCAAAATCAAGTGTGGTAAAGTTTTTTTATACTCATTTTAATACCAGAAATCGATTGGGCACAAACAATTCCGATTTTAAAATTTTCAATTTTTTGACATTTTTGCTAGTAGTAAATTTGCAAAATTTGTCAAAAAATGGGTCAAAAATTGAAACTGAAAGTACTTTAATTTTTTTGACGTAGATTTAAAATATGATAAATACCATTGACAGAAATGCAAAAATTTTGAAAATCGGTTAATTTTTAGCTAAGTTATGGCTTCTCAAAGTTGCAAATGTCTCAATTTTTTAAACCAAAAACACGTTTTTTTCAATTTATCACTTTCCTTGCCATATTTTTCTAATCATGTAATAAACCTTATATACCGATTTAAAGTATAATAAAAGCAGTATCCAGAAATGCATAAATGAGGAAAATCGGATAAGTTGTGGAAAAGTTATGGTTCCTCGGAGATGACGATGATTTTGACCATTTATAACTATTGTGGCCATATTTTCTAAAATATGGGTCAAAATCAAGTGTGGTAAAGTTTTTTTATACTCATTTTAATACCAGAAATCGATAGGGCACAAAAAATTCCGATTTTAAAATTTTCACTTTTTTGACATTTTTGCTAGTAGTAAATTTGCAAAATTTGTCAAAAAATGGGTCAAAAATTAAAACTGAAAGTATTTTAATTTTTTTGACGTAGATTCAAAATATGATAAATACCATTGACAGAAATGCAAAAATTTTGAAAATCGGTTGATTTTTAGCTAAGTTATGGCTTCTCAAAGTTGCAAATGTCTCAATTTTTTAAACCAAATAACACGTTTTTTCAACTTTTCACTTTCCTTGCCATATTTTTCAAAACATTTAATAAACCTTATATACCGATTTAAAGTATAATAAAAGCCGTGTCCAGAAATGCATAAATGACGAAAATCGGCTAAGTTGTGGAAAAGTTATGGTTCCTCGGAGATGAGGAAGATATCAATATTTGTTCAAAACGATGATTTTGACCATTTATCACTATTGTGGTCATATTTTCTAAAATATGGGTCAAAATCAAGTGTGGTAAAGTTTTTTTTATACTCATTTTAATACCAGAAATCGATTGGTCACAAACAATTCCGATTTTAAAATTTTCAATTTTTTGACATTTTTGCTAGTAGTAAATTTGCAAAATTTGTCAAAAAATGGGTCAAAAATTGAAACTGAAAGTACTTTAATTTTTTTGACGTAGATTTAAAATATGGTAAATACCATTGACAGAAATGCAAAAATTTTGAAAATCGGTTAATTTTTAGCTAAGTTATGGCTTCTCAAAGTTGCAAATGTCTCAATTTTTTAAACCAAAAACACGTTTTTTTCAATTTATCACTTTCCTCGCCATATTTTTCAAAACATGTAATAAACCTAATATACCGATTTAAAATATAATAAAAGCCGTGTCCGGAAATGCATAAATGAGGAAAATCGGCTAAGTTGTGGAAAAGTTATGGTTCCTCGGAGATGACGATGATTTTGACCATTTATAACTATTGTGGCCATATTTTCTAAAATATGGGTCAAAATCAAGTGTGGTAAAGTTTTTTTATACTCATTTTAATACCAGAAATCGATTGGGCACAAACAATTCCGATTTTAAAATTTTCAATTTTTTGACATTTTTGCTAGTAGTAAATTTGCAAAATTTGTCAAAAAATGGGTCAAAAATTGAAACTGAAAGTAGTTTAATTTTTTTGACGTAGATTTAAAATATGATAAATACCACTGACAGAAATGCAAAAATTTTGAAAATCGGTTAATTTTTAGCTAAGTTATGGCTTCTCAAAGTTGCAAATGTCTCAATTTTTTAAACCAAAAACACGTTTTTTTTCAATTTATCACTTTCCTTGCCATATTTTTCAAAACATGTAATAAACCTAATATACCGATTTAAAATATAATAAAAGCCGTGTCCGGAAATGCATAAATGAGGAAAATCGGCTAAGTTGTGGAAAAGTTATGGTTCCTCGGAGATGACGATGATTTTGACCATTTATAACTATTGTGGCCATATTTTCTAAAATATGGGTCAAAATCAAGTGTGGTAAAGTTTTTTATACTCATTTTAATACCAGAAATCGATTGGGCACAAAAAATTCCGATTTTAAAATTTTCACTTTTTTGAGATTTTTGCTAGTAGTAAATTTGCAAAATTTGTCAAAAAATGGGTCAAAAATTGAAACTGAAAGTATTTTAATTTTTTTGACGTAGATTCAAAATATGATAAATACCATTGACAGAAATGCAAAAATTTTGAAAATCGGTTGATTTTTAGCTAAGTTATGGCTTCTCAAAGTTGCAAATGTCTCAATTTTTTAAACCAAAAAACACGTTTTTTCAATTTATCACTTTCCTTGCCATATTTTTCAAAACATGCAATAAACCTAATATACCGATTTAAAATATAATAAAAGCCGTATCCAGAAATGCATAAATGAGGAAAATCGGATAAGTTGTGGAAAAGTTATGGTTCCTCGGAGATGACGATGATTTTGACCATTTATAACTATTGTGGCCATATTTTCTAAAATATGGGTCAAAATCAAGTGTGGTAAAGTTTTTTTATACTCATTTTAATACCAGAAATCGATTGGGCACAAAAAATTCCGATTTTAAAATTTTCACTTTTTTGACATTTTTGCTAGTAGTAAATTTGCAAAATTTGTCAAAAAATGGGTCAAAAATTGAAACTGAAAGTATTTTAATTTTTTTGACGTAGATTCAAAATATGATAAATACCATTGACAGAAATGCAAAAATTTTGAAAATCGGTTGATTTTTAGCTAAGTTATGGCTTCTCAAAGTTGCAAATGTCTCAATTTTTTAAACCAAAAACACGTTTTTTCAATTTATCACTTTCCTTGCCATATTTTTCAAAACATGCAATAAACCTAATATACCGATTTAAAATATAATAAAAGCCGTATCCAGAAATGCATAAATGAGGAAAATCGGATAAGTTGTGGAAAAGTTATGGTTCCTCGGAGATGACGATGATTTTGACCATTTATAACTATTGTGGCCATATTTTCTAAAATATGGGTCAAAATCAAGTGTGGTAAAGTTTTTTTATACTCATTTTAATACCAGAAATCGATTGGGCACAAAAATTCCGATTTTAAAATTTTCACTTTTTTGACATTTTTGCTAGTAGTAAATTTGCAAAATTTGTCAAAAAAATGGGTCAAAAATTGAAACTGAAAGTATTTTAATTTTTTTTGACGTAGATTCAAAATATGATAAATACCATTGACAGAAATGCAAAAATTTTGAAAATCGGTTGATTTTTAGCTAAGTTATGGCTTCTCAAAGTTGCAAATGTCTCAATTTTTTAAACCAAAAACACGTTTTTTTCAATTTATCACTTTCCTTGCCATATTTTTCAAAACATGCAATAAACCTAATATACCGATTTAAAATATAATAAAAGCCGTATCCAGAAATGCATAAATGAGGAAAATCGGATAAGTTGTGGAAAAGTTATGGTTCCTCGGAGATGACGATGATTTTGACCATTTATAACTATTGTGGCCATATTTTCTAAAATATGGGTCAAAATCAAGTGTGGTAAAGTTTTTTTATACTCATTTTAATACCAGAAATCGATTGGGCACAAAAAATTCCGATTTTAAAATTTTCACTTTTTTGACATTTTTGCTAGTAGTAAATTTGCAAAATTTGTCAAAAAATGGGTCAAAAATTGAAACTGAAAGTATTTTAATTTTTTTGACGTAGATTCAAAATATGATAAATACCATTGACAGAAATGCAAAAATTTTGAAAATCGGTTGATTTTTAGCTAAGTTATGGCTTCTCAAAGTTGCAAATGTCTCAATTTTTTAAACCAAAAACACGTTTTTTTCAATTTATCACTTTCCTCGCCATATTTTTTCAAAACATGTAATAAACCTAATATACCGATTTAAAATATAATAAAAGCCGTATCCAGAAATGCATAAATGAGGAAAATCGGCTAAGTTGTTGATAAGTTATGGTTTCTCAAAGATGGGAAAGATATCAATTTTTGTTCAAAACGATGATTTTGTCCATTTATAACTATTGTGGCCATATTTTCTAAAATATGGGTCAAAATCAAGTGTGGTAAAGTTTTTTTATACTCATTTTAATACCAGATATCGATAAGGCACAAAAATTCCGATTTTAAAATTTTCACTTTTATGGCATTTTTGGTAGGAGTTAATGTGCAAAAATTGTCAAAAACTGGGTCAAAAATTTAAACTGAAAGTATTTTATTTTTTTGACGTAGATTCAAAATATGATAAATACCATTGACAAAAATGGAAAAATTTTGAAAATCGGTTGATTTTTAGCTAAGTTATGGCTTTTCAAAGATGCAAATGTCTCAATTTTTTAAACCAAAAAACACGTTTTTTTCAATTTATCACTTTCCTTGCCATATTTTTCTAATCATGTAATAAACCTTATATACCGATTTAAAGTATAATAAAAGCAGTATCCAGAAATGCATAAATGAGGAAAATCGGATAAGTTGTGGAAAAGTTATGGTTCCTCGGAGATGACGATGATTTTGACCATTTATAACTATTGTGGCCATATTTTCTAAAATATGGGTCAAAATCAAGTGTGGTAAAGTTTTTTTATACTCATTTTAATACCAGAAATCGATAGGGCACAAAAAATTCCGATTTTAAAATTTTCACTTTTTTGACATTTTTGCTAGTAGTAAATTTGCAAAATTTGTCAAAAAATGGGTCAAATTTTAAAACTGACAGTATTGTACAGTAATAAAATATGATCAATACTATTGACAGAAATGCATAAATTTTGAAAATCGGCTGATTTTTAGCTAAGTTATGGCATCTCAAAGTAGCAAACTTCTCAATTTTTTAAACCAAATAACACGTTTTTTCAACTTTTCACTTTCCTTGCCATATTTTTCAAAACATTTAATAAACCTTATATACCGATTTAAAGTATAATAAAAGCCGTGTCCAGAAATGCATAAATGACGAAAATCGGCTAAGTTGTGGAAAAGTTATGGTTCCTCGGAGATGAGGAAGATATCAATATTTGTTCAAAACGATGATTTTGACCATTTATCACTATTGTGGTCATATTTTCTAAAATATGGGTCAAAATCAAGTGTGGTAAAGTTTTTTATACTCATTTTAATACCAGAAATCGATTGGGCACAAACAATTCCGATTTTAAAATTTTCAATTTTTTGACATTTTTGCTAGTAGTAAATTTGCAAAATTTGTCAAAAAATGGGTCAAAAATTGAAACTGAAAGTACTTTTATTTTTTTGACGTAGATTCAAAATATGATAAATACCATTGACAAAAATGGAAAAATTTTGAAAATCGGTTGATTTTTAGCTAAGTTATGGCTTTTCAAAGATGCAAATGTCTCAATTTTTAAACCAAAAACACGTTTTTTTTCAATTTATCACTTTCCTCGCCATATTTTTCAAAACATGTAATAAACCTAATATACCGATTTAAAATATAATAAAAGCCGTGTCCAGAAATGCATAAATGAGGAAAATCGGCTAAGTTGTGGAAAAGTTATGGTTCCTCGGAGATGACGATGATTTTGACCATTTATAACTATTGTGGCCATATTTTCTAAAATATGGGTCAAAATCAAGTGTGGTAAAGTTTTTTTATACTCATTTTAATACCAGAAATCGATTGGGCACAAAAAATTCCGATTTTAAAATTTTCACTTTTTTGACATTTTTGCTAGTAGTAAATTTGCAAAATTTGTCAAAAAATGGGTCAAAAATTGAAAACTGACTATTGTTTTGACAGTAAAAATATGATCAATACTATTGACAGAAATGCATAAATTTTGAAAATCGGCTGATTTTTAGCTAAGTTATGGCATCTCAAAGTAGCAAACTTCTCAATTTTTTAAACCAAATAACACGTTTTTTCAACTTTTCACTTTCCTTGCCATATTTTTCAAAACATTTAATAAACCTTATATACCGATTTAAAGTATAATAAAAGCCGTATCCAGAAATGCATAAATGAGAAAAATCGGCTAAGTTGTTGATAAGTTATGGTTGCTCTAAGATGAGGAAGATATCAATATTTGTTCAAAACGATGATTTTGTCCATTTATAACTATTGTGGCCATATTTTCTAAAATATGGGTCAAAATCAAGTGTGGTAAAGTTTTTTTATACTCATTTTAATACCAGATATCGATAAGGCACAAAAAATTCCGATTTTAAAATTTTCACTTTTATGGCATTTTTGGTAGGATTTAATGTGCAAAAATTGTCAAAAACTGGGTCAAAAATTGAAACTGAAAGTATGTTATTTTTTTTGACGTAGATTCAAAATATTTATTTATTTATTTATTTATTTATTTATTTAATGTCAACTATAAACAGTCGACAGAAATTAATTAATATGTATCAATACAATAAAATTTAAAAATAATTAAATTAAATATATAATTAAATTATATTTATATTTAAAAATTAAAAATTAGAATTAAATTAAAATAAAAATAATAAATAAATAGTTCTGGGGTGAATAAATGTAAATTGATTCAACATTTGTTGCTAGGATTGGGGAAACCCAGGAAAACCCAATCAAATCAATGACCACCACCAGAGATTATATGATTAATGTGTGCGTAAATGTTCTAAGATTAAGGCTTTATTAGTAGAAACAGACGACTCTAATCTAATAACCCCGTAAAGACTGTTAAACTCAGAACATAGTACTCTAAAAGGTTCATGCATAAGGTAATTAGTAGGGCAAGTGCTAATTTTTAATAAGGAAAAGAAACGGGTAGATCTGATAGGAGTCGAAAAGTTTAATTTGTTAAGCAAGAAAGGAGAGTTAATATCACCATTGATAAGTTTCAGAATGAAAGTAACTCCCAGCATAGTGCGACGGTGAGAAAGAGAAGGAAGATTAATTAATAGTAATCTACTAGGATATGGCGGTAGATTAAGCTGTGGTGACCAGTTTAAGTTTCTTAGTGCGAAAATTAGAAACTTCTTTTGCACCGACTCGATTTTGTCTTTATAAGTCTGATACTGTGGAGACCACAAACAGGACCCATACTCGAGAATGGGACGTACCAGAGAGACATAAAGCTGTTTAGTCGTATAAGGGTCATTGAATTCCTTAGACCAACGCTTAATGAAACCTAAGACCTTCATGGCTTTATTTACCATGAACTCAATGTGATCATTGAAGGCGAGTTTACGATCAAGTAAGATGCCTAGATCATTGATTTGAGATATATTCTCAAGAAGCTGGTAGTCTAAAAAGTATTCAGCGTGCACAAGTTGTGTTCTGCAAAAAGTCATGGCTTTGCACTTTGAGCAATTGAGGGCAATAAGATTGGTTTTACACCATGAATTGAGAATATTTAGATCAGCTTGCAACAAAGAAGCAGAAATAGGATCCTTATAAGAGAGGCATAATTTAACGTAATCTGCATACATCAAAACAGCACTATTCTTAATAATAGACGGAAGGTCATTAATAAATAAATTGAAAAGCAATAGTCCGAGGTGGCTACCTTGGGGCACTCCTGAATAAACAAAGATCTGCTTAGAAAGGGCAGAATTGAACATAACTCTTTGAGTTCTATTTTTAAGATAATTGGAAATCCAGTACATAAGAGTATAAGGAAAACCAAGAAGCGATAACTTGTGCATTAGGAGAGTATGGTTTACAGAATCAAATGCTTTACTGAAGTCAGTGTAACTAACATCCGTTTGCATCGTATTATGAAACCCACTAATGACAATAGAGGAGAGTTCCAATAAGTTTGTGGTAGTAGATTTGGATCTCACAAAGCCATGCTGGGTTGGTGAAATGATTGAGCTACATAAGTGTTGGAGTTGAGAAGTAATGATTTTCTCGAATAACTTAGGAATAGCAGACAACTTAGAAATAGCTCTATAGTTCGTGACATCAGATTTAGAGCCTTTTTATGTAAGGGAATAACATAAGAATCTTTCCATATCACAGGAAATAATCCGGTCGAAACGGATAAACAAAAAAGTTTAAGAATTGGCTTACAGAGCGAATTAGCACAGTATCTGAGAACACAGCCAGGCACCCCATCTGGCCCAGGAGAAAAAGATGGCTTGACCAAACTCAGCTCATCACCTAGCAAACTTTCCGTAATCTGCGGACCGAAAACAGAGTTAGCTGGATAAATTCTATAAGGATAAGGAGACTTAGAATCGTAAATCTTAGACGAATAAGTATCCTGGAAAAAATCTGCAAATAAGTCCGAAACATATTGATCGGTACTAGCTGTTTTCTCGTTTAGCGTTAGAGAAGAAGGATATGTAGCAGCTCGCCGTTTTAGATTTACAAAATTATAAAACTGCTTAGGGTCTTTGGCAAATTGTAATCTACAGCGAGTTAGATATGCACTATAGCAACGGTGGTTCAGAGTATCAAAGCCAGACTTTGCGCTAACATACCTTGAAAAATCAATAAGCCTACCAGATAATTTGAACTTTTTGTAAAGCTTGGATTTTAAATTTTAAGTCTACAAAGTTCCCTAGAGAACCAAGGTAGTTTTGTAGACTTAGAAAGATACACCCTAGGAACACTTGATTCAAAAATAGAGTTTATAGCTCTATAAAAAATGTGAATCGCACATTCTAAATTATTAGAAGAGTACAATTCCGACCAATCGTAGTTATTAAATAAAATATTGAGATCACTAAAGTTTACTTTACGAAAACAGTAGTGTTTAGTGGTTGGAAGTGTATTATTTTGCTGCCCGGATGGTGACAGCAAAATAGCGAGCTCTAAAGTGGGGTGGAACGCATCTTCAGGTGAAACTAAAGGATCAATTCTTACAACAGTATCGCATACCTGATCTGATACAAAGACAAGATCAAGTATTCGGTTCCTGCTATTTCGAATTGAGTTGACCTGAGATAGATTAAGTTCAAGAAGTCCCAACAGAAACTCGTTAGAAGTCATTAAGTCGTTGTTATCCGACCAAATAACATCGGGCAAGTTAAAGTCACCAGCAACTACCAAACAATCTTTAGCCAAAAGCATGCTGGACAAAGATTGAATTACCGTTAAGTGAGCTAGGTATACAGATAAATCAGACTGGGGAGGAATATATGAACAGGAAATATATAAGTTAATGTTATGAATTCGCACTTTCACACATACAATTTCTATGTTAGTGGGGGGAGTTATTTACTAATTGCGATACAAGATTAGATTTTATCGCAATAAGGACGCCTCCACCTTTGCTATCCATTCTATCACATCTATAAGTAACATAAAGAGGTGAAAGTATAGATGCATCAAGAATGTCAGGTTTACGCCAGGTCTCAGTAAATGCCAAAATGTTATGTTCGAAAGAAAAACTATCTACATAAAGGTTAGAAAGTTTTGACTTAAGGCCTCTAACATTCTGATAACAGAATTGAAGAATTTATTAGTTTTTTGACGGAACATTAGTAGGAAGAGAAAGGGGAACAGAAGACTTATGTCTCTTTTGCGGACTGTACTCCTTTACAACCATATCATCCAGCCAAAAAGCATTAGTACAAATAGTACTAAATGCACTTGTGGGGACAGATATTTTGAAGGAGGAAATTTCTCTATGATGCTTAAATTTGAATTTCTCAACGGTCATGTTGGGACAATTATTATTAAGCTTGTTTAAAATATACGCCTTAACATCTTCAGTTGAAGTTTCAGATGCCAGGCGAGAAATAAAAATTTGGCGTCTATTAGGTACAGACTTAAGAGGTCTGGCAGTCTCCACTACGCAAGGAAGAACATTTGCAGGCGTGGGATGCTTAGGGGAATTAAACACCCGAAGATGATTAACCTCACATGATACAAGAGGCATATCATTGGAAGGCCTACCTTTCTTGGGTTTATTGGGTTTAGAGCTACGTGGGTTTGAAATAGCTGCAGAAGGAATTGATTCAGGAATATATTCAGTAGTCATAACCGGAGTAATAATTACCTCCGGTGGTGAGCTACTAGAAGAAGGCACACCCAGAATAGACGGCTCAGGAAAAATTTTAAAATTATTAAACTTAAATTCCATTGCTTGGAATTCCTTGTGAAGAAGGTCAAAGTTTTTTTTTAAAGCACAGAAATTATTGCGCGTATGCATTGCAAATGATTGCATATTAATTTCCGTCTCACGGCAAGCTTCACAACACCATTTGAGACCCATCTTATTGGCGATGTAATCTTTCACACGCGCGGTGAAACCTGCACATTTAACATGAGCTAGATTGTCACACAACCAGCAGCTTATAAAATCAGCCTTAGGATCGGACATTACCTTACAGACTTTAATGCAGCACGAAGTCATGATGTAAGGAAAAATATGAGATCGAAAAAAGAAATTGAGAAATTATAGGAAGTGAGTTATGTTTGAATGTAACTAAACTTGTGTTGAGTGCTGTAGAAAAACACAAATATCACAATGCAAACAAAGCAAGAGAGACAATAAGGTACAGTTAATGTTAAGAACTGACGTTAAGAGCGCAAGCTATACAGATAAGCATGCAATGAGAGAGCGCAAAGTTAGGAGAGTGACGAAAAGTAACAGGCGAGAGTAAGCAAAAAAGAAAAAGCAAAAAAACTCAGCTGTTAGCGACGCGCACTGTTTGTAAAATATACAAATAAAATGCAATTATTTATTAGTAAACGCACGAAGTTTGACACTAGCACCAGTAGTAACGCACAACACAATAATATTGTTAAAATCGGTACTTTTTTAAGTATTAAACTACAGCACGAATTAAAGATTACAAGTGATTTAATGGAGGAAAATTAGACACGTCTACTTTGTACAACAACGAAGTTTTTGATAAATAAATAAAGTTTATGATAAGTACCATTGACAGAAATGGAAAAATTTTGAAAATCGGTTGAGTTTTAGCTAAGTTATGGCTTTTCAAAGTTGCAAATGTCTCAATTTTTTAAACCAAAAACACGTTTTTTTCAATTTATCACTTTCCTTGCCATATTTTTCAAAACATGTAATAAACCTAATATACCGATTTAAAATATAATAAAAGCCGTATCCAGAAATGCATAAATGAGGAAAATCGGCTAAGTTGTGGAAAAGTTATGGTTCCTCGGTGATGAGGAATATATCAATATGTTTTGAAAACGATGATTTTGACCATTTATCACTATTGTGGCCATATTTTCTAAAATATGGCTCAAAATCAAGTGTCGTAAAGTTTTTTTATACTCATTTTAATACCAGAAATCGATTGGGCACAAAAAATTCCGATTTTAAAATTTTCACTTTTTTGACATTTTTGCTAGTAGTAAATTTGCAAAATTTGTCAAAAAATGGGTCAAGTTTTAAAACTGACTATTGTACAGTAAAAATATGATCAATACTATTGACAGAAATGCATAAATTTTGAAAATCGGCTGATTTTTAGCTAAGTTATGGCATCTCAAAGTAGCAAACTTCTCAATTTTTTAAACCAAATAACACGTTTTTTTAACTTTTCACTTTCCTTGCCATATTTTTCAAAACATTTAATAAACCTTATATACCGATTTAAAGTATAATAAAAGCCGTATCCAGAAATGCATAAATGACGAAAATCGGCTAAGTTGTGGAAAAGTTATGGTTCCTCGGAGATGAGGAAGATATCAATATTTGTTCAAAACGATGATTTTGACCATTTATCACTATTGTGGTCATATTTTCTAAAATATGGGTCAAAATCAAGTGTGGTAAAGTTTTTTTATACTCATTTTAATACCAGAAATCGATTGGGCACAAACAATTCCGATTTTAAAATTTTCAATTTTTTGACATTTTTGCTAGTAGTAAATTTGCAAAATTTGTCAAAAAATGGGTCAAAAATTGAAACTGAAAGTACTTTAATTTTTTTGACGTAGATTTAAAATATGATAAATACCATTGACAGAAATGCAAAAATTTTGCGAAAACAGTAGTGTTTAGTGGTTGGAAGTGTATTATTTTGCTGCCCGGATGGTGACAGCAAAATAGCGAGCTCTAAAGTGGGGTGGAACGCATCTTCAGGTGAAACTAAAGGATCAATTCTTACAACAGTATCGCATACCTGATCTGATACAAAGACAAGATCAAGTATTCGGTTCCTGCTATTTCGAATTGAGTTGACCTGAGATAGATTAAGTTCAAGAAGTCCCAACAGAAACTCGTTAGAAGTCATTAAGTCGTTGTTATCCGACCAAATAACATCGGGCAAGTTAAAGTCACCAGCAACTACCAAACAATCTTTAGCCAAAAGCATGCTGGACAAAGATTGAATTACCGTTAAGTGAGCTAGGTATACAGATAAATCAGACTGGGGAGGAATATATGAACAGGAAATATATAAGTTAATGTTATGAATTCGCACTTTCACACATACAATTTCTATGTTAGTGGGGGAGTTATTTACTAATTGCGATACAAGATTAGATTTTATCGCAATAAGGACGCCTCCACCTTTCGTTATCCATTCTATCACATCTATAAGTAACATAAAGAGGTGAAAGTATAGATGCATCAAGAATGTCAGGTTTACGCCAGGTCTCAGTAAATGCCAAAATGTTATGTTCGAAAAAAAACTATCTACATAAAGGTTAGAAAGTTTTGACTTAAGGCCTCTAACATTCTGATAACAGAATTGAAGAATTTATTAGTTTTTTGACGGAACATTAGTAGGAAGAGAAAGGGGAACAGAAGACTTATGTCTCTTTTGCGGACTGTCCTCTTACAACCATATCATCAGCCAAAAAGCATTAGTACAAATAGTACTAAATGCACTTGTGGGGACAGATATTTTGAAGGAGGAAATTTCTCTATGATGCTTAAATTTGAATTTCTCAACGGTCATGTTGGGACAATTATTGTTAAACTTGTTTAAAATATACGCCTTAACATCTTCAGTTGAAGTTTCAGATGCCCCAGGCGAAAAAAAAAATTTGGCGTCTATTAGGTACAGACTTAAGAGGTCTGGCAGTCTCCACTACGCAAGGAAGAACATTTGCAGGCGTGGGATGCTTAGGGAATTAAACACCCGAAGATGATTAACCTCACATGATACAAGAGGCATATCATTGGAAGGCCTACCTTTCTTGGGTTTATTGGGTTTAGAGCTACGTGGGTTTGAAATAGCTGCAGAAGGAATTGATTCAGGAATATATTCAGTAGTCATAACCGAGTAATAATTACCTCCGGTGGTGGAGCTACTAGAAGAAGGCACACCCAGAATAGACGGCTCAGGAAAAATTTTAAAATTATTAAACTTAAATTCCATTGCTTGGAATTCCTTGTGAAGAAGGTCAAAGTTTTTTTTTAAAGCACAGAAATTATTGCGCGTATGCATTGCAAATGATTGCATATTAATTTCCGTCTCACGGCAAGCTTCACAACACCATTTGAGACCCATCTTATTGGCGATGTAATCTTTCACACGCGCGGTGAAACCTGCACATTTAACATGAGCTAGATTGTCACACAACCAGCAGCTTATAAAATCAGCCTTAGGATCGGACATTACCTTACAGACTTTAATGCAGCACGAAGTCATGATGTAAGGAAAAATATGAGATCGAAAAAAGAAATTGAGAAATTATAGGAAGTGAGTTATGTTTGAATGTAACTAAACTTGTGTTGAGTGCTGTAGAAAAACACAAATATCACAATGCAAACAAAGCAAGAGAGACAATAAGGTACAGTTAATGTTAAGAACTGACGTTAAGAGCGCAAGCTATACAGATAAGCATGCAATGAGAGAGCGCAAAGTTAGGAGAGTGACGAAAAGTAACAGGCGAGATAAGCAAAAAAGAAAAAGCAAAAAACACTCAGCTGTTAGCGACGCGCACTGTTTGTAAAATATACAAATAAAATGCAATTATTTATTAGTAAACGCACGAAGTTTGACACTAGCACCAGTAGTAACGCACAACACAATAATATTGTTAAAATCGGTACTTTTTTAATGCATTAAACTACAGCACGAATTAAAGATTACAAGTGATTTAATGGAGGAAAATTAGACACGTCTACTTTGTACAACAACGAAGTTTTTTGATAAATAAATAAAGTTTATGATAAGTACCATTGACAGAAATGGAAAAATTTTGAAAATCGGTTGAGTTTTAGCTAAGTTATGGCTTTTCAAAGTTGCAAATGTCTCAATTTTTTAAACCAAAAACACGTTTTTTTCAATTTATCACTTTCCTTGCCATATTTTTCAAAACATGTAATAAACCTAATATACCGATTTAAAATATAATAAAAGCCGTATCCAGAAATGCATAAATGAGGAAAATCGGCTAAGTTGTGGAAAAGTTATGGTTCCTCGGTGATGAGGAATATATCAATATGTTTTGAAAACGATGATTTTGACCATTTATCACTATTGTGGCCATATTTTCTAAAATATGGCTCAAAATCAAGTGTCGTAAAGTTTTTTTATACTCATTTTAATACCAGAAATCGATTGGGCACAAAAAATTCCGATTTTAAAATTTTCACTTTTTGACATTTTTGCTAGTAGTAAATTTGCAAAATTTGTCAAAAAAATGGGTCAAGTTTTAAAACTGACTATTGTACAGTAAAAATATGATCAATACTATTGACAGAAATGCATAAATTTTGAAAATCGGCTGATTTTTAGCTAAGTTATGGCATCTCAAAGTAGCAAACTTCTCAATTTTTTAAACCAAATAACACGTTTTTTCAACTTTTCACTTTCCTTGCCATATTTTTCAAAACATTTAATAAACCTTATATACCGATTTAAAGTATAATAAAAGCCGTATCCAGAAATGCATAAATGACGAAAATCGGCTAAGTTGTGGAAAAGTTATGGTTCCTCGGAGATGAGGAAGATATCAATATTTGTTCAAAACGATGATTTTGACCATTTATCACTATTGTGGTCATATTTTCTAAAATATGGGTCAAAATCAAGTGTGGTAAAGTTTTTTTATACTCATTTTAATACCAGAAATCGATTGGGCACAAACAATTCCGATTTTAAAATTTTCAATTTTTTGACATTTTTGCTAGTAGTAAATTTGCAAAATTTGTCAAAAAATGGGTCAAAAATTGAAACTGAAAGTACTTTAATTTTTTTGACGTAGATTTAAAATATGATAAATACCATTGACAGAAATGCAAAAATTTTGAAAATCTGTTGATTTTTAGCTAAGTTATGGCTTCTCAAAGTTGCAAATGTCTCAATTTTTTAAACCAAAAACACGTTTTTTTCAATTTATCACTTTCCCCGCCATATTTTTCAAAACATGTAATAAACCTAATATACCGATTTAAAATATAATAAAAGCCGTATCCAGAAATGCATAAATGAGGAAAATCGGCTAAGTTGTGGAAAAGTTATGGTTCCTCGGAGATGAGGAAGATATCAATATGTTTTCAAAACGATGATTTTGACCATTTATAACTATTGTGGCCATATTTTCTAAAATATGGGTCAAAATCAAGTGTGGTAAAGTTTTTTTATACTCATTTTAATACCAGAAATCGATTGGGCACAAAAAATTCTGATTTTAAAATTTTCACTTTTTTGACATTTTTGCTAGTAGTAAATTTGCAAAATTTGTCAAAAAATGGGTCAAAAATTGAAACTGAAAGTATTTTATTTTTTTTGACGTAGATTCAAAATATTTATTTATTTATTTATTTATTTATTTATTTATTTAATGTCAACTATAAACAGTCGACAGAAATTAATTAATATGTATCAATACAATAAAATTTAAAGCTGTTTAGTCGTATAAGGGTCATTGAATTCCTTAGACCAACGCTTAATGAAACCTAAGACCTTCATGGCTTTATTTACCATGAACTCAATGTGATCATTGAAGGCGAGTTTACGATCAAGTAAGATGCCTAGATCATTGATTTGAGATATATTCTCAAGAAGCTGGCCGTCTAAAAAGTATTCAGCGTGCACAAGTTGTGTTCTGCAAAAAGTCATGGCTTTGCACTTTGAGCAATTGAGGGCAATAAGATTGGTTTTACACCATGAATTGAGAATATTTAGATCAGCTTGCAACAAAGAAGCAGAAATAGGATCCTTATAAGAGAGGCATAATTTAACGTAATCTGCATACATCAAAACAGCACTATTCTTAATAATAGACGGAAGGTCATTAATAAATAAATTGAAAAGCAATAGTCCGAGGTGGCTACCTTGGGGCACTCCTGAATAAACAAAGATCTGCTTAGAAAGGGCAGAATTGAACATAACTCTTTGAGTTCTATTTTTAAGATAATTGGAAATCCAGTACATAAGAGTATAAGGAAAACCAAGAAGCGATAACTTGTGCATTAGGAGAGTATGGTTTACAGAATCAAATGCTTTACTGAAGTCAGTGTAACTAACATCCGTTTGCATCGTATTATGAAACCCACTAATGACAATAGAGGAGAGTTCCAATAAGTTTGTGGTAGTAGATTTGGATCTCACAAAGCCATGCTGGGTTGGTGAAATGATTGAGCTACATAAGTGTTGGAGTTGAGAAGTAATGATTTTCTCGAATAACTTAGGAATAGCAGACAACTTAGAAATAGCTCTATAGTTCATGACATCAGATTTAGAGCCTTTTTTATGTAAGGGAATAACATAAGAATCTTTCCATATCACAGGAAATAATCCGGTCGAAACGGATAAACAAAAAAGTTTAAGAATTGGCTTACAGAGCGAATTAGCACAGTATCTGAGAACACAGCCAGGCACCCCATCTGGCCCAGGAGAAAAAGATGGCTTGACCAAACTCAGCTCATCACCTAGCAAACTTTCCGTAATCTGCGGACCGAAAACAGAGTTAGCTGGATAAATTCTATAAGGATAAGGAGACTTAGAATCGTAAATCTTAGACGAATAAGTATCCTGGAAAAAATCTGCAAATAAGTCCGAAACATATTGATCGGTACTAGCTGTTTTCTCGTTTAGCGTTAGAGAAGAAGGATATGTAGCAGCTCGCCGTTTTAGATTTACAAAATTATAAAACTGCTTAGGGTCTTTGGCAAATTGTAATCTACAGCGAGTTAGATATGCACTATAGCAACGGTGGTTCAGAGTATCAAAGCCAGACTTTGCGCTAACATACCTTGAAAAATCAATAAGCCTACCAGATAATTTGAACTTTTTGTAAAGCTTGGATTTTAAATTTTTAAGTCTACAAAGTTCCCTAGAGAACCAAGGTAGTTTTGTAGACTTAGAAAGATACACCCTAGGAACACTTGATTCAAAAATAGAGTTTATAGCTCTATAAAAAATGTGAATCGCACATTCTAAATTATTAGAAGAGTACAATTCCGACCAATCGTAGTTATTAAATAAAATATTGAGATCACTAAAGTTTACTTTACGAAAACAGTAGTGTTTAGTGGTTGGAAGTGTATTATTTTGCTGCCCGGATGGTGACAGCAAAATAGCGAGCTCTAAAGTGGGGTGGAACGCATCTTCAGGTGAAACTAAAGGATCAATTCTTACAACAGTATCGCATACCTGATCTGATACAAAGACAAGATCAAGTATTCGGTTCCTGCTATTTCGAATTGAGTTGACCTGAGATAGATTAAGTTCAAGAAGTCCCAACAGAAACTCGTTAGAAGTCATTAAGTCGTTGTTATCCGACCAAATAACATCGGGCAAGTTAAAGTCACCAGCAACTACCAAACAATCTTTAGCCAAAAGCATGCTGGACAAAGATTGAATTACCGTTAAGTGAGCTAGGTATACAGATAAATCAGACTGGGGAGGAATATATGAACAGGAAATATATAAGTTAATGTTATGAATTCGCACTTTCACACATACAATTTCTATGTTAGTGGGGGAGTTATTTACTAATTGCGATACAAGATTAGATTTTATCGCAATAAGGACGCCTCCACCTTTGCTATCCATTCTATCACATCTATAAGTAACATAAAGAGGTGAAAGTATAGATGCATCAAGAATGTCAGGTTTACGCCAGGTCTCAGTAAATGCCAAAATGTTATGTTCGAAAGAAAAACTATCTACATAAAGGTTAGAAAGTTTTGACTTAAGGCCTCTAACATTCTGATAACAGAATTGAAGAATTTATTAGTTTTTGACGGAACATTAGTAGGAAGAGAAAGGGGAACAGAAGACTTATGTCTCTTTTGCGGACTGTACTCCTTTACAACCATATCATCCAGCCAAAAGCATTAGTACAAATAGTACTAAATGCACTTGTGGGGACAGATATTTTGAAGGAGGAAATTTCTCTATGATGCTTAAATTTGAATTTCTCAACGGTCATGTTGGGACAATTATTATTAAGCTTGTTTAAAATATACGCCTTAACATCTTCAGTTGAAGTTTCAGATGCCAGGCGAGAAATAAAAATTTGGCGTCTATTAGGTACAGACTTAAGAGGTCTGGCAGTCTCCACTACGCAAGGAAGAACATTTGCAGGCGTGGGATGCTTAGGGGGAATTAAACACCCGAAGATGATTAACCTCACATGATACAAGAGGCATATCATTGGAAGGCCTACCTTTCTTGGGTTTATTGGGTTTAGAGCTACGTGGGTTTGAAATAGCTGCAGAAGGAATTGATTCAGGAATATATTCAGTAGTCATAACCGGAGTAATAATTACCTCCGGTGGTGAGCTACTAGAAGAAGGCACACCCAGAATAGACGGCTCAGGAAAAATTTTAAAATTATTAAACTTAAATTCCATTACTTGGAATTCCTTGTGAAGAAGGTCAAAGTTTTTTTTTAAAGCACAGAAATTATTGCGCGTATGCATTGCAAATGATTGCATATTAATTTCCGTCTCACGGCAAGCTTCACAACACCATTTGAGACCCATCTTATTGGCGATGTAATCTTTCACACGCGCGGTGAAACCTGCACATTTAACATGAGCTAGATTGTCACACAACCAGCAGCTTATAAAATCAGCCTTAGGATCGGACATTACCTTACAGACTTTAATGCAGCACGAAGTCATGATGTAAGGAAAATATTTGATCGAAAAAATAAATTGAGAAATTATAGGAAGTGAGTTATGTTTGAATGTAACTAAACTTGTGTTGAGTGCTGTAGAAAAACACAAATATCACAATGCAAACAAAGCAAGAGAGACAATAAGGTACAGTTAATGTTAAGAACTGACGTTAAGAGCGCAAGCTATACAGATAAGCATGCAATGAGAGAGCGCAAAGTTAGGAGAGTGACGAAAAGTAACAGGCGAGAGTAAGCAAAAAAGAAAAAGCAAAAAAACTCAGCTGTTAGCGACGCGCACTGTTTGTAAAATATACAAATAAAATGCAATTATTTATTAGTAAACGCACGAAGTTTGACACTAGCACCAGTAGTAACGCACAACACAATAATATTGTTAAAATCGGTACTTTTTTAAGTATTAAACTACAGCACGAATTAAAGATTACAAGTGATTTAATGGAGGAAAATTAGACACGTCTACTTTGTACAACAACGAAGTTTTTTGATAAATAAATAAAGTTTATGATAAGTACCATTGACAGAAATGGAAAAATTTTGAAAATCGGTTGAGTTTTAGCTAAGTTATGGCTTTTCAAAGTTGCAAATGTCTCAATTTTTTAAACCAAAAACACGTTTTTTTCAATTTATCACTTTCCTTGCCCTATTTCTCAAATTATCTAATAAACCTTATATACCGATTTAAAGTATAATAAAAGCCGTATCCAGAAATGCATAAATGACGAAAATCGGCTAAGTTGTGGAAAAGTTATGGTTCCTCAAAGATGAGGAAGATATCAATATTTGTTCAAAACGATGATTTTGACCATTTATCACTATAGTGGTCATATTTTCTAAAATATGGGTCAAAATCAAGTGTGGAAAAGTTTTTTATACTCATTTTAATACCAGAAATCGATTGGGCACAAAAAATTGCGATTTTAAAATTATCACTTTTTTGACATTTTTGCTAGTAGTAAATTTGCAAAATTTGTCAAAAAATGGGTCAAAAATTGAAACTGCAAGTATTTAAATTTTTTTGACGTAGATTCAAAATATGATAAATACCATTCACAGAAATGCAAAAATTTTAAAAAATCGGTTGATTTTTAGCTAAGTTATGGCTTCTAAAGTTGCAAATGTCTCAATTTTTTAAACCAAAAACACGTTTTTTTTTTTCAATTTATCACTTTCCTCGCCTTATTTTTCAAAACATGTAATAAACCTAATATACCGATTTAAAATATAATAAAAGCCGTATCCAGAAATGCATAAATGACGAAAATCGGCTAAGTTGTGGAAAAGTTATGGTTCCTCAAAGATGGGGAAGATATCAATTTTTGTTTAAAACGATGATTTTGACCATTTATCACTATTGTGGCCATATTTTCTAAAATATGGGTCAAAATCAAGTGTCGTAAAGTTTTTTTATACTCATTTTAATACCAGAAATCGATTGGGCACCAAAAATTCCGATTTTAAAATTTTCACTTTTTTGACATTTTTGCTAGTAGTAAATTTGCAAAATTTGTCAAAAAATGGGTAAAAAATTGAAACTGAAAGTATTTTATTTTTTTTTGACGTAGATTCAAAATATGATAAATACCATTGACAGAAATACAAAAATTTTGAAAATCGGTTAATTTTTAGCTAAGTTATGGCTTCTCAAAGTTGCAAATGTCTCAATTTTTTAAACCAAAAACACGTTTTTTTTTTTCAATTTATCACTTTCCTCGCCATATTTTTCAAAACATGTAATAAACCTAATATACCGATTTAAAATATAATTAAAGCCGTATCCAGAAATGCATAAATGAGGAAAATCGGCTAAGTTGTGGAAAACTTATGGTTCCTCGGAGATGAGGAAGATATCAATTTTTGTTTAAAACGATGATTTTGACCATTTATCACTATTGTGGTCATATTTTCTAAAATATGGGTCAAAATCAAGTGTGGTAAAGTTTTTTAATACTCATTTTAATACCAGAAATCGATTGGGCACAAAAGATTCCGATTTTAAAATTTTCACTTTTTTGACATTTTTGCTAGTAGTAAATTTGAAAAATTTGTCAAAAATTGGGTCAAAAATTGAAACTGCAAGTATTTTAATTTTTTTGGCGTAGATTCAAAATATGATAAATACCATTGACAGAAATGCAAAAATTTTGAAAATCGGTTGATTTTTAGCTAAGTTATGGCTTCTCAAAGTTGCAAATGTCTCAATTTTTTAAACCAAAAACACTTTTTTTTTCAATTTATCACTTTCCTCGCCATATTTTTCAAAACATGTTATAAACCTAATATACCGATTTAAAATATAATAAAAGCCGTATCCAGAAATGCATAAATGAGGAAAATCGGCTAAGTTGTGGAAAAGTTATGGTTCCTCGGAGATGAGGAAGATATCAATATGTTTTCAAAACGATGATTTTGAGCATTTATAACTATTGTGGCCATATTTTCTAAAATATGGGTCAAAATCAAGTGTGGTAAAGTTTTTTTATACTCATTTTAATACCAGAAATCGATTGGGCACAAAAAATTCCGATTTTAAAATTATCACTTTTTTGACATTTTTGCTAGTAGTAAATTTGCAAAATTTGTCATAAAATGGGTCAAAAATTGAAACTGCAAGTATTTTAATTTTTTTGACGTAGATTCAAAATATGATAAATACCATTGACAGAAATGCAAAAATTTTCAAAAATCGGTTGATTTTTAGCTAAGTTATGGCTTCTCAAAGTTGCAAATGTCTCAATTTCTTAAACCAAAAACTCGTTTTTTTTCAATTTATCACTTTCCTCGCCATATTTTTCAAAACATGTAATAAACCTTATATACCGATTTAAAGTATAATAAAAGCCGTATCCAGAAATGCATAAATGAGGAAAATCGGCTAAGTTGTGGAAAAGTTATGGTTCCTCGGTGATGAGGAATATATCAATATGTTTTGAAAACGATGATTTTGACCATTTATCACTATTGTGGCCATATTTTCTAAAATATGGGTCAAAATCAAGTGTCGTAAATTTTTTTTATACTCATTTTAATACCAGAAATCGATTGGGCACCAAAAATTCCGATTTTAAAATTTTCACTTTTTTGACATTTTTGCTAGTAGTAAATTTGCAAAATTTGTCAAAAAATGGGTAAAAAATATAAACTGAAAGTATTTGAATTTTTTTGACGTAGATTCAAAATATGATAAATACCATTGACAGAAATACAAAAATTTTGAAAATCGGTTAATTTTTAGCTAAGTTATGGCTTCTCAAAGTTGCAAATGTCTCAATTTTTTAAACCAAAATCACGTTTTTTTTCAATTTATCACTTTCCTCGCCATATTTTTCAAAACATGTAATAAACCTAATATACCGATTTAAAATAAAATTAAAGCCGTATCCAGAAATGCATAAATGAGGAAAATCGGCTAAGTTGTGGAAAAGTTATGGTTCCTCGGAGATGAGGAAGATATCAATATGTTTTCAAAACGATGATTTTGAGCATTTATAACTATTGTGGCCATATTTTCTAAAATATGGGTCAAAAGCAAGTGTGGTAAAGTTTTTTTATACTCATTTTAATACCAGAAATCGATTGGGCACAAAAAATTCCGATTTTAAAATTTTCACTTTTTTGACATTTTTGATAGTAGTAAATTTGCAAAATTTGTCAAAAAATGGGTCAAAAATTAAAACTGAAAGTATTTTAATTTTTTTGACGTAGATTGATAAATACCATTGACAGAAATGCTAAAATTTTGAAAATCGGTTGATTTTTAGCTAAGTTATGGCTTCTCAAAGTTGCAAATGTCTCAATTTTTTAAACCAAAAACACGTTTTTTTTTCAATTTATCACTTTCCTCGCCATATTTTTCAAAACATGTAATAAACCTAATATACCGATTTAAAATATAATTAAAGCCGTATCCAGAAATGCATAAATGAGGAAAATCGGCTAAGTTGTGGAAAAGTTATGGTTCCTCGGAGATGAGGAAGATATCAATTTTTGTTTAAAACGATGATTTTGACCATTTATCACTATTGTGGTCATATTTTCTAAATATGGGTCAAAATCAAGTGTGGTAAAGTTTTTTTATACTCATTTTAATACCAGAAATCGATTGGGCACAAAAAATTCCGATTTTAAAATTTTCACTTTTTTGACATTTTTGCTAGTAGTAAATTTGCAAAATTTGTCAAAAAATGGGTCAAAAATTAAAACTGAAAGTATTTTAATTTTTTGACGTAGATTCAAAATATGATAAATACCATTGACAGAAATGCAAAAATTTTGAAAATCGGTTGATTTTTAGCTCAGTTATGGCTTCTCAAAGTTGCAAATGTCTCAATTTTTAAAACCAAAAACACATTTTTTTCCAATTTATCACTTTCCTCGCCATATTTTTCAAAACATGTAATAAACCTAATATAGCGATTTAAAATATAATAAAAGCCGTGTCCAGAAATGCATAAATGAGGAAAATCGGCTAAGTTGTGGAAAAGTTATGGTTCCTCGGAGATGAGGAAGATATCAATATGTTTTCAAAACGATGATTTTGAGCATTTATAACTATTGTGGCCATATTTTCTAAAATATGGGTCAAAAGCAAGTGTGGTAAAGTTTTTTTATACTCATTTTAATACCAGAAATCGATTGGGCACAAAAAATTCCGATTTTAAAATTTTCACTTTTTTGACATTTTTGCTAGTAGTAAATTTGCAAAATTTGTCAAAAAATGGGTCAAAAATTGAAACTGAAAGTATTTTAATTTTTTTGACGTAGATTCAAAATATGATAAATACCATTGACAGAAATACAAAAATTTTGAAAATCGGTTAATTTTTAGCTAAGTTATGGCTTCCTCAAAGTTGCAAATGTCTCAATTTTTTTAAACCAAAAACACGTTTTTTTCAATTTATCACTTTCCTCGCCATATTTTTTCAAAACATGTAATAAACCTAATATACCGATTTAAAATATAATAAAAGCCGTATCCAGAAATGCATAAATGAGGAAAATCTGCTAAGTTGTGGAAAAGTTATGGTTCCTCGGAGATGAGGAAGATATCAATATGTTTTCAAAACGATGATTTTGAGCATTTATAACTATTGTGGCCATATTTTCTAAAATATGGGTCAAAAGCAAGTGTGGTAAAGTTTTTTTATACTCATTTTAATACCAGAAATCGATTGGGCACAAAAAATTCCGATTTTAAAATTTTCACTTTTTTGACATTTTTGCTAGTAGTAAATTTGCAAAATTTGTCAAAAAATGGGTCAAAAATTGAAACTGAAAGTATTTTAATTTTTTTGACGTAGATTCAAAATATGATAAATACCATTGACAGAAATGCAAAAATTTTGAAAATCGGTTGATTTTTAGCTAAGTTATGGCTTCTCAAAGTTGCAAATGTCTCAATTTTTTAAACCAAAAACACGTTTTTTTTCAATTTATCACTTTCCTCGCCATATTTTTCAAAACATGTAATAAACCTAATATACCGATTTAAAATATAATAAAAGCCGTGTCCAGAAATGCATAAATGAGGAAAATCGGCTAAGTTGTGGAGAAGTTATGGTTCCTCGGAGATGAGGAAGATATCAATGTGTTTTCAAAACGATGATTTTGAGCATTTATAACTATTGTGGCCATATTTTCTAAAATATGGGTCAAAAGCAAGTGTGGTAAAGTTTTTTTATACTCATTTTAATACCAGAAATCGATTGGGCACAAAAAATTCCGATTTTAAAATTTTCACTTTTTTGACATTTTTGCTAGTAGTAAATTTGCAAAATTTGTCAAAAAATGGGTCAAATTTTAAAACTGACTATTGTACAGTAAAAATATGATCAATACTATTGACAGAAATGCAAAAAATTTTGAAAATCGGCTGATTTTTAGCTAAGTTATGGCTTCTCAAAGTAGCAAACTTCTCAATTTTTTAAACCAAATAACACGTTTTTTCAATTTATCACTTCCCTTGCCATATTTTTCAAAACATTTAATAAACCTTATATACCGATTTAAAGTATAATAAAAGCCGTATCCAGAAATGCATAAATGAGGAAAATCGGCTAAGTTGTGGAAAAGTTATGGTTCCTCGGAGATGAGGAAGATATCAATATTTGTTCAAAACGATGATTTTGACCATTTATCACTATTGTGGTCATATTTTCTAAAATATGGGTCAAAATCAAGTGTGGTAAAGTTTTTTTATACTCATTTTAATACCAGAAATCGATTGGGCACAAACAATTCCGATTTTAAAATTTTCACTTTTTTGACATTTTTGCTAGTAGTAAATTTGCAAAATTTGTCAAAAAATGGGTCAAAAATTGAAACTGAAAGTATTTTAATTTTTTTGACGTAGATTCAAAATATGATAAATACCATTGACAGAAATGCAAAAATTTTGAAAATCGGTTGATTTTTAGCTAAGTTATGGCTTCTCAAAGTTGCAAATGTCTCAATTTTTTAAACCAAAAACACGTTTTTTTTCAATTTATCACTTTCCTCGCCATATTTTTCAAAACATGTAATAAACCTAATATACCGATTTAAAATATAATAAAAGCCGTGTCCAGAAATGCATAAATGAGGAAAATCGGCTAAGTTGTGGAAAAGTTATGGTTCCTCGGAGATGAGGAAGATATCAATTTTTGTTTAAAACGATGATTTTGACCATTTATCACTATTGTGGTCATATTTTCTAAAATATGGGTCAAAAGCAAGTGTGGTAAAGTTTTTTTATACTCATTTTAATACCAGAAATCGATTGGGCACAAAAAATTCCGATTTTAAAATATTCACTTTTTTGACATTTTTGCTAGTAGTAAATTTGCAAAATTTGTCAAAAAATGGGTCAAAAATTAAAACTGAAAGTATTTTAATTTTTTTGACGTAGATTCAAAATATGATAAATACCATTGACAGAAATGCAAAAATTTTGAAAATCGGTTGATTTTTAGCTAAGTTATGGCTTCTCAAAGTTGCAAATGTCTCAATTTTTTAAACCAAAAACACGTTTTTTTTCAATTTATCACTTTCCTCGCCATATTTTTCAAAACATGTAATAAACCTAATATACCGATTTAAAATATAATAAAAGCCGTGTCCAGAAATGCATAAATGAGGAAAATCGGCTAAGTTGTGGAAAAGTTATGGTTCCTCGGAGATGAGGAAGATATCAATATGTTTTCAAAACGATGATTTTGACCATTTATAACTATTGTGGCCATATTTTGTAAAATATTGGTCAAAATCAAGTGTGGTAAAGTTTTTTTATACTCATTTTAATACCAGAAATCGATTGGGCACAAAAAATTCCGATTTTAAAATTATCACTTTTTTGACATTTTTGCTAGTAGTAAATTTGCAAAATTTGTCAAAAAATGGGTCAAATTTTAAAACTGACTATTGTACAGTAAAAATATGATCAATACTATTGACAGAAATGCACAAAATTTTGAAAATCGGCTGATTTTTAGCTAAGTTATGGCTTCTCAAAGTAGCAAACTTCTCAATTTTTAAAACCAAATAACACGTTTTTTCAATTTATCACTTCCCTTGCCATAATTTTCAAAACATTTAATAAACCTTATATACCGATTAAAAGTATAATAAAAGCCGTATCCAGAAATGCATAAATGAGGAAAATCGGCTAAGTTGTGGAAAAGTTATGGTTCCTCGGAGATGAGGAAGATATCAATATTTGTTCAAAACGATGATTTTGACCATATATCACTATTGTGGTCATATTTTCTAAAATATGGGTCAAAATCAAGTGTGGTAAAGTTTTTTTATACTCATTTTAATACCAGAAATCGATTGGGCACAAACAATTCCGATTTTAAAATTTTCACTTTTTTGACATTTTTGCTAGTAGTAAATTTGCAAAATTTGTCAAAAACTGGGTCAAAAATTGAATTTTTTTGACGTAGATTCAAAATATGATAAATACCATTGACAGAAAAAATTTAGAAAATCGGTTAATTTTTAGCTAAGTTATGGCTTCTCAAAGTTGCAAATGTCTCAATTTTTTAAACCAAAAACACGTTTTTTTTTTCAATTTATCACTTTCCTCGCCATATTTTTCCAAACATGTAATAAACCTAATATACCGATTTAAAATATAATAAAAGCAGTATCCAGAAATGCATAAATGAGGAAAATCGGCTAAGTTGTGGAAAAGTTATGGTTCCTCGGAGATGAGGAAGATATCAATATTTGTTCAAAACGATGATTTTGAGCATTTATAACTATTGTGGCCATATTTTCTAAAATATGGGTCAAAAGCAAGTGTGGTAAAGTTTTTTTATACTCATTTTAATACCAGAAATCGATTGGGCACAAAAAATTCCGATTTTAAAATTTTCACTTTTTTGACATTTTTGCTAGTAGTAAATTTACAAAATTTGTCAAAAAATGGGTCTCAAATTGAAACTGAAAGTATTTTAATTTTTTTGACGTAGATTCAAAATATGATAAATACCATTGACAGAAATGCAAAAATTTTGAAAATCGGTTGATTTTTAGCTAAGTTATTTATTTATTGTACAGGAGGGTTATAAATATAATTTATAGCCCACTGGGGTTATGAATAGCACTGGCTACTAGGGCCTTCGGCTATGTACATGTGTAGATTTTGTCTTAAAGTATAGAGGGTTTGTGTTAATTGTACTTATAAGGTAATACTATTTACATTTTTGTGTTATGTTACATTGTTCTCATTATTTGGTATTGCTTATATATTAATTTTGGCTTCGTTGAAAAATTTGGTAATTGTGATGATATTCGAGTTGGTTGGGTTGGACAGGAGGGAATAGGGGGATAGATGTCTAAAGAATTTGTGGCGTAGGTTAGCTAAGATAGGGGATGTGCAGTCTGTAAGGATATGTTTCATGGTTATTGTTGTGTTGTTTTGGCAATGTCTGCATAAGTTGTTGGTATTGGGGTTAAGGTAATGCTCATGGGTTGTTTGGGTGTGTCCGAGTCTTAGTCTGATGTATTTTATTTGAACGCTTCTAGAAATTGTTGCATGATCTATGTTTTTATATAGTGATTATCGTTGAAAGTGTTGTTGTTTATATGTTGGTACCATGTAGATGTTTGATTGAGTTTGTTAAGTTTATGGTGAAGAAGGTTAGTTTTAATGGTTTTATTGATGTCTTTAATGTTAAAATTATGTGTGAGGGTAAGTGGGAATAGAGGTGCTAATTTAGCTTGTTTATCGGCGAGTTCATTTCCTTTTATATTTTTATGTCCCGGTATCCAGAGTAGTAAAAATTTTGGGTAATATTTCATTATGGTCGTTCTAATTGAAGCGGGGTAATAAGAGGAGTTGTCAATGTTGCTGATGGCGTGAAGTGCTGATAGGGAGTCGGAACAAATAGCGTATTTTCCAGGTTTTGCTTTGAAAATTTGAGTTGCTTCAAAATTGCAATGATCTCTGCAGAGAGAACTGAGGAGAAGTTTGGTAGTAGACCAGTTTTTACAATTTGGTCCTCGGTTGTGATGGAAAATGAGGTTGAATTTAGGGATTTAGAACCGTCTGTGTATATGAATTTGTGATTGGGTAAATTGTTTTTTATATTAAGGAAGTGTTGTTTGAATATAGTGTCGCTTGTGTTTTGGACTGTTAGTTTGGAGAGCTCAAAGTTTATTGTGTTTTTGTTGAGTTCCCAGAAGGGTTGTTTTGTGTTGATTATCGGAGTTTGATAGGGTTTGATATTTAATGAACTGCATAGGTTTATTCCCTTTTAATAGCGGATGGTATTTTATTTCTCTTATAGGGCTTATTTATTAACTTTTTTGCAATTACATTAAGTGGTGAGTCTTTTGATAAATATATATTTTTGATTAACATAGCTTGTAGGTAGTTGCGACGTTCCATTACTGTGTTTATATTGGATTCCATAAGGAGATTGTAAATTGGTGTAGAGCGATACGCACCTAAGGCTGTTCTGATTGCGTGATTGATGCAAGTTTGCATTCTTTTAACTTGTGAGTAGGACGTATTACCATAAAAGCAAAGTCCATAGTCGACTTTTGATATTATGATTGCTTTTACAATTGAAATTAAAGTGTATGTATGACAGTTGAATTTGCGACTGGATAAGCATTTTATGATATTGATTTTTTTATTTAGGGATAGTGTAAGGTCGTCAATGTGTTTAATCCAATTGTACTTGGAGTCAAATATTAGTCCGAGTATTTTCATGGATGTAACAGTGGGTATGTTAAAGTTATTTGTTGAAATTGTACATTGGCAGATATGTTTTCTGCAGATATGTAGGTGTCTGCATTTATTTAGGGAAAGCAATGAGCCCGAAAAAGAGCACCATTCTGAGATTTTTTGGAATGTGTTATCAAGGTTAACTTTGTGGTATCTTTGGTTTTGGTTAAATTTTACTATAATATGGAAGTCATCTGCGTAGCCTACAAATGAAAGATTTTTTTGAATATTTATTAAATTTGCTAGTTTATTGTACACTATTATGAAAAGAATAACTGAGATAGGGGAACCCTGAGGGATTCCATTGTCTAATGTGAAGGTTCTTGATACGCTATTTGATACTCGGCATTTGATTTTCCTATTTTTCATAAAGTTGTACACATATTTTAAAATATTGGGTCCTATGTTCCATTCTTGTAGCTGTTTAATGATTGCATGAATTCCAATTTTATCGAATGCTTTTTTAAAGTCTAAGGAAATTATTGATAAGTGTTGTTTGTGAGAAAGGGATTCTGCTATCAGATGATCTAGGTAGGCTAGATTGTCTGTAACGGATTTCCCTTTCTTAAATCCAATCTGGTTTTTATGTATAAGTTTGTTCGTTGTGACAAACCACCATAACCTTTTGGCGATAATTTTGTCTAGTAGTTTGCCAAGACATGGGTTCAAACTTATTGGTCTATAGGAGTTAATTGAAGTTTTATTACAATCGGGTTTGATAATCGGTATAACTAAGCTAGTTTTATATTGCTGTGGAATGTGTGTATGGAAAATGTTGTTAAAGTGTTTTATTATGCGTTTTTTGACAGATTGGTCGGAGTTGGCTATCATGGGATATGAGATTCGGTCAAGACCGGGTGTGTGACCTTTTAGGCTAGATATAGCAGAGTCAAATTCTATTTGCGAAATATCTGTTTTAATTTGTTGGGCTGAACGAGATAGGCATGTGATGAAGGGGTAAATTGGACTATATTTTTCGTGAATAAACGTTTGTGGAAAATTTATGTCGTTAGATTCGGTGGACCAAAATTTTGCAAATGTGTTGGCTATTTCTGGGGTTCGGAAATTGGGAGTGATGTTTCAGGAGAGTAGATGATATGGATGTTCTTATTGTTGTGGAGACCGCAGAAAGTTCTAATGTTTGACCAGATTTTGGATGTGTGGGTCTGTGGTTGGATGTCTGAGGTAAATTCTGTGAGGGACTGTTTTTTAGCAAGTTTGAGTTCTCTTTTAAATTTGGCCGTGGCCCTACGAAAATTAATAATGTTAGCATTGGTGATGAGTTTTTTTAGTTTATTAGCGGCTTGTTTTTTATCCATGTTGAGAGCTTGCAGATTATCATTCCACCATGGTACATTTTTATTGTGTTTATTTATTGATGTTTGTGGAATAGTGTAGTGAGCACTTTGTAGGATTATTTTGTTTATATTGGCTGCTTCTTTGTTAATGTTGGTGGATGGATGTGTAATTTCGTTGAAATAGTTGGTTTTAGTTATGAATTTAGACCAATCTGCATTTTTAGTTTTGAAAATGGGTTTGGATTTGGAGTGTCTTGGGTGTAGGTTGGGGGTATGTAGATTAATGAGAATGGGGAAGTGATCGCTTCCATGTAGATCGTTTAATATTTGCCAGTGTATAAAAGGGTATAAGTTGGGTGAGCAGAATGAAACGTCTATGTGAGTAAATGTATTGTGTGTGGACAAATGGGTGGGAGATTTGTTGTTCAGTACAGTAAAGTTTGAGTCATTTATGAATTTGGTTAAGGTATTGCCCCTTTGATTATTTTTTGGTGAGCCCCATAGGGAGCTCCAGCTGTTAAAGTCTCCTAAGATTAGTGAGTTTTGTTGAGAGTCAAAAACATTCTGTAAGTTAGACTCTGTGAATGTTTTGTTGGGAGATATATATGCGGAGATAATTTTTAGTTTTTTAATAGAATATGCAACAATTCCTGAAGAGTCAAAATCGTTTGTTAGATTAATTGTGTTGTATTGTATGGAGTTATGTATTAATATGGCTGTGCCTCCATAGGAGGGAGAATAGTTGTTCGATATTATTTTATAGTTAATTGGGATAGGTATTTTGTTTAAGGAGTGTAGATGAGTTTCCTGTAATGCTATAATTTGTGGGTGATGTTTTCTTATAATTATTTGAAGTTCACTGTAATTGTTAATATATCCACGAATATTCCATTGGATTATATTTAGAGACATTGTAAAAAATATTGAAAGAAAAGAGTACTTGTGTATTGTGTGTTCGATGTAATGTTTTACAGTGATTTTGCGTGTGTATGTGTTATGAAGTGTTCCCGGTTGACTAACTAAGGAACCCAAATTTAAACAGAATTGTTTATTTTGAGTTCTCCAGTCAGCCAGCCGGGAACACTGCTACAGGATAGGGGCTTAAAGACACTCCATGTTATCGGAGCTGTCTATAGAATTCTCGTCAGAGATCTGTTTTAATGTTTTTGCGGATTTAATTTGAGATTTTAATTTTTTTAGTGTTTTTTAGATGTTGTTCGCGGTAAGACTTGGACATTAGGTTTCAAGGAGTTTAATAATTTAATTGAGTTAGATGTGCTGGGATTCATAGAGACAAGGTCATTCAAGTCGCTATAATCAGTTATGTTGGATGGTCGAGTATTACTAGAGATCGAGGGTGTTTCTTTTTGTTGTGTGGTTTTTACTGTATCAGAATATGTAGGACGTTCAGTTGAATGATTTTGCTTGTATAAATCGTATGCTGTCTTATTATCTACTTGTAAGTTAATTTTAATCGCTATTATTTCTTGTTGTTTTATATAAATTGGACATTTTTTGTCGGTTGAGGTGTGTGTGTTGTGGGTTAGCTTATTAAATTTACAATTGACACAACTGTTCTCGTTCTTGCAAGTTTCTTTTATATCTTCATTCACATGGTGTTTGTCTCCGCATTTGGCACAGGTTTTGTCATTATTACAGATCTTGAAAGTATGTCCGAAGCGGTGGCAGTTGTTGCATCGAAGAGGAGTTGGAATGTATGGACGAATGGATGCCCTTTCGTACCCAATCATGATGTGGTCCGGAAGAATTGTAGATTGGAATGTTAGGATGTGTAGACCAGTTTCTGATAGTGTACCATCAATTTTGCGCATTATTTTTTTAACGCTGGAGACGTGTTGGGATTTAAGTTCGGCTTGAATGATTTCTTCAGATATACCCCGTAGGCTGTTAGAGTATATGACGCCTTTGCAGGTGTTGAGAGTGTGGTGCTCGGTTACTGTAACTGGGATGTCGTTGGTAAAGTTTGTCATCTTAAGCAGTTTTTCTGCTTGCATGGTGGTTTTAGTTTTAACTAAAAGGTCACCACTTTTAAGTGTGCGGCAAAAGAAAACTTCACCACCGCAAGTATAGTCAATAATTTTTTTGATTGCAAATGGGGATAGTTTAAATTGTTTTTCCGTATCACTGTTTCTCGATATAACAATATATTTAGCTGTTGTTGAAAGTGTGCAGTGTTTTTGCGACAGCAGATTTGCCCACAGGGGCTTTTGGCGATCGGGGGGGCCCCGCTCGCCCATCGCGCAGCTTAATATGTTTTGGCTCGTTTCTTTTATGAATTTATTTGTTTTTGTTTGGTGATCGATAACGGTGAAGAGAGATTGTGAGTGTAGATAAGAACAATAATCTGTTTGTGTAACTTTCGCGCAGCAGACGACTGTTCACCTCGAGATCACAATTGAGACTGTACAATAAAAATATGATCAATACTATTGACAGAAATGTATAAATTTTGAAAATCGGTTGATTTTTAGCTAAGTTATGGCTTCTCAAAGTTGCAAGAGTCTCAATTTTTTAAACCAAATAACACATTTTTTCAATTTTTCATTTTGCTTGCCATATTTTTCAAAACATTTAATAAACCTTATATACCGATTTAAAATATAATAAAAGCCGTATCCAGAAATGCATAAATGAGGAAAATCGGCTAAGTTGCGGAAAAGTTATGGTTCCTCGGAGATGAGGAAGATATCAATTTTGTTTAAAACGATGATTTTGACCATTTATCACTATTGTGGTCATATTTTCTAAAATATGGGTCAAAATCAAGTGTGGTAAAGTTTTTTTATACTCATTTTAATACCAGAAATCGATTGGGCACAAAAAATTCCGATTTTAAAATTTTCACTTTTTTGACATTTTTGCTAGTAGTAAATTTGCAAAATTTGTCAAAAAATGGGTCAAAAATTGAAACTGCAAATATTTTAATTTTTTGACGTAGATTCAAAATATGATAAATACCATTGACAGAAATGCAAAAATTTTGAAAATCGGTTGATTTTTAGCTAAGTTATGGCTTCTCAAAGTTGCAAATGTCTCAATTTTTTAAACCAAAAACACGTTTTTTTTTCAATTTATCACTTTCCTCGCCATATTTTTCCAAACATGTAATAAACCTAATATACCGATTTAAAATATAATAAAAGCCGTGTCCAGAAATGCATAAATGAGGAAAATCGGCTAAGTTGTGGAAAAGTTATGGTTCCTCGGAGATGAGGAAGATATCAATATTTGTTCAAAACGATGATTTTGACCATTTATCACTATTGTGGTCATATTTTCTAAAATATGGGTCAAAATCAAGTGTGGTAAAGTTTTTATACTCATTTTAATACCAGAAATCGATTGGGCACAAACAATTCCGATTTTAAAATTTTCACTTTTTTGACATTTTTGCTAGTAGTAAATTTGCAAAATTTGTCAAAAACTGGGTCAAAAATTGAATTTTTTTGACGTAGATTCAAAATATGATAAATACCATTGACAGAAAAAATTTTGAAAATCGGTTAATTTTTAGCTAAGTTATGGCTTCTCAAAGTTGCAAATGTCTCAATTTTTTAAACCAAAAACACGTTTTTTTTTCAATTTATCACTTTCCTCGCCATATTTTTCAAAACATGTAATAAACCTAATATACCGATTTAAAATATAATAAAAGCCGTATCCAGAAATGCATAAATGAGGAAAATCGGCTAAGTTGTAGAAAAGTTATGGTTCTTCGGAGATGAGGAAGATATCAATATGTTTTCAAAACGATGATTTTGAGCATTTATAACTATTGTGGCCATATTTTCTAAAATATGGGTCAAAAGCAAGTGTGGTAAAGTTTTTTTATACTCATTTTAATACCAGAAATCGATTGGGCACAAAAAATTCCGATTTTAAAATTTTCACTTTTTTGACATTTTTGCTAGTAGTAAATTTGCAAAATTTGTCAAAAAATGGGTCAAAAATTGAAACTGCAAATATTTTAATTTTTTGACGTAGATTCAAAATATGATAAATACCATTGACAGAAATGCAAAAATTTTGAAAATCGGTTGATTTTTAGCTAAGTTATGGCTTCTCAAAGTTGCAAATGTCTCAAAAACACGTTTTTTTTTTCAATTTATCACTTTCCTCGCCATATTTTTCAAAACATGTAATAAACCTAATATACCGATTTAAAATATAATAAAAGCCGTGTCCAGAAATGCATAAATGAGGAAAATCGGCTAAGTTGTGGAAAAGTTATGGTTCCTCGGAGATGAGGAAGATATCAATATGTTTTCAAAACGATGATTTTGACAATTTATAACTATTGTGGCCATATTTTCTACAATATTGGTCAAAATCAAGTGTGGTAAAAGTTTTTTTATACTCATTTTAATACCAGAAATCGATTGGGCACAAAAAATTCCGATTTTAAAATTTTCACTTTTTTGACATTTTTGCTAGTAGTAAATTTGCAAAATTTGTCAAAAAAATGGGTCAAAAAATTGAAACTGAAAGTATTTTAATTTTTTGACGTAGATTCAAAATATGATAAATACCATTGACAGAAATGCAAAAATTTTGAAAATTGGTTGATTTTTAGCTAAGTTATGGCTTCTCAAAGTTGCAAATGTCTCAATTTTTTAAACCAAAAACACGTTTTTTTCAATTTATCACTTTCCTTGCCATATTTTTCTAATTATGTAATAAACCTTATATACCGATTTAAAGTATAATAAAAGCCGTATCCAGAAATGCATAAATGAGGAAAATCGGCTAAGTTGTGGAAAAGTTATGGTTCCTCGGAGATGACGATGATTTTGACCATTTATAACTATTGTGGCCATATTTTCTAAAATATGGGTCAAAATCAAGTGTGGTAAAGTTTTTTTATACTCATTTTAATACCAGAAATCGATTGGGCACAAAAAATTCCGATTTTAAAATTTTCACTTTTTTGAAATTTTTGCTAGTAGTAAATTTGCAAAATTTGTCAAAAAATGGGTCAAATTTTAAAACTGACTATTGTACAGTAAAAATATGATCAATACTATTGACAGAAATGCATAAATTTTGAAAATCGGCTGATTTTTAGCTAAGTTATGGCTTCTCAAAGTAGCAAACTTCTCAATTTTTAAAACCAAATAACACGTTTTTTTAATTTATCACTTCCCTTGCCATATTTTTCAAAACATTTAATAAACCTTATATACCGATTTAAAGTATAATAAAAGCCGTATCCAGAAATGCATAAATGAGGAAAATCGGCTAAGTTGTGGAAAAGTTATGGTTCCTCGGAGATGAGGAAGATATCAATATTTGTTCAAAACGATGATTTTGACCATATATCACTATTGTGGTCATATTTTCTAAAATATGGGTCAAAATCAAGTGTGGTAAAGTTTTTTTATACTCATTTTAATACCAGAAATCGATTGGGCACAAACAATTCCGATTTTAAAATTTTCACTTTTTGACATTTTTGCTAGTAGTAAATTTGCAAAATTTGTCAAAAACTGGGTCAAAAATTGAATTTTTTTGACGTAGATTCAAAGTATGATAAATACCATTGACAGAAAAAATTTTGAAAATCGGTTAATTTTTAGCTAAGTTATGGCTTCTCAAAGTTGCAAATGTCTCAATTTTTTAAACCAAAAACACGTTTTTTTTCAATTTATCACTTTCCTCGCCATATTTTTCCAAACATGTAATAAACCTAATATACCGATTTAAAATATAATAAAAGCAGTATCCAGAAATGCATAAATGAGGAAAATCGGCTAAGTTGTGGAAAAGTTATGGTTCCTCGGAGATGAGGAAGATATCAATATGTTTTCAAAACGATGATTTTGAGCATTTATCACTATTGTGGTCATATTTTCTAAAATATGGGTCAAAATCAAGTGTGGTAAAGTTTTTTTATACTCATTTTAATACCAGAAATCGATTGGGCACAAAAAATTCCGATTTTAAAATTTTCACTTTTTTGACATTTTTGCTAGTAGTAAATTTGCAAAATTTGTCAAAAAATGGGTCAAAAATTGAAAATGCAAATATTTTAATTTTTTGACGTAGATTCAAAATATGATAAATACCATTGACAGAAATGCAAAAATTTTGAAAATCGGTTGATTTTTAGCTAAGTTATGGCTTCTCAAAGTTGCAAATGTCTCAATTTTTTTAACCAAAAACACGTTTTTTTTCAATTTATCACTTTCCTCGCCATATTTTTCAAAACATGTAATAAACCTAATATACCGATTTAAAATATAATAAAAGCCGTGTCCAGAAATGCATAAATGAGGAAAATCGGCTAAGTTGTGGAAAAGTTATGGTTCCTCGGAGATGACGATGATTTTGACCATTTATAACTATTGTGGCCATATTTTCTAAAATATGGGTCAAAATCAAGTGTGGTAAAGTTTTTTTATACTCATTTTAATACCAGAAATCGATTGGGCACAAAAAATTCCGATTTTAAAATTTTCACTTTTTTGAAATTTTTGCTAGTAGTAAATTTGCAAAATTTGTCAAAAAATGGGTCAAATTTTAAAACTGACTATTGTACAGTAAAAATATGATCAATACTATTGACAGAAATGCATAAATTTTGAAAATCGGCTGATTTTTAGCTAAGTTATGGCATCTCAAAGTAGCAATTTTCTCAATTTTTTAAACCAAATAACACGTTTTTTCAACTTTTCACTTTCCTCGCCATATTTTTCAAAACATGTAATAAACCTAATATACCGATTTAAAATATAATAAAAGCCGTATCCAGAAATGCATAAATGAGGAAAATCGGCTAAGTTGCGGAAAAGTTATGGTTCCTCGGAGATGAGGAAGATATCAATTTTTGTTTAAAACGATGATTTTGACCATTTATCACTATTGTGGTCATATTTTCTAAAATATGGGTCAAAATCAAGTGTGGTAAAGTTTTTTTATACTCATTTTAATACCAGAAATCGATTGGGCACAAAAAATTCCGATTTTAAAATTTTCACTTTTTTGACATTTTTGCTAGTAGTAAATTTGCAAAATTTGTCAAAAAATGGGTCAAAAATTGAAACTGCAAATATTTTAATTTTTTGACGTAGATTCAAAATATGATAAATACCATTGACAGAAATGCAAAAATTTTGAAAATCGGTTGATTTTTAGCTAAGTTATGGCATCTCAAAGTTGCAAATGTCTCAATTTTTTAAACCAAAAAACACGTTTTTTTCAATTTATCACTTTCCTCGCCATATTTTTCAAAACATGTAATAAACCTAATATACCGATTTAAAATATAATAAAAGCCGTGTCCAGAAATGCATAAATGAGGAAAATCGGCTAAGTTGTGGAAAAGTTATGGTTCCTCGGAGATGAGGAAGATATCAATATTTGTTCAAAACGATGATTTTGACCATTTATCACTATTGTGGTCATATTTTCTAAAATATGGGTCAAAATCAAGTGTGGTAAAGTTTTTTATACTCATTTTAATACCAGAAATCGATTGGGCACAAACAATTCCGATTTTAAAATTTTCACTTTTTTGACATTTTTGCTAGTAGTAAATTTGCAAAATTTGTCAAAAACTGGGTCAAAAATTGAATTTTTTGACGTAGATTCAAAATATGATAAATACCATTGACAGAAAAAATTTTGAAAATCGGTTAATTTTTAGCTAAGTTATGGCTTCTCAAAGTTGCAAATGTCTCAATTTTTTAAACCAAAAACACGTTTTTTTTCAATTTATCACTTTCCTCGCCATATTTTTCCAAACATGTAATAAACCTAATATACCGATTTAAAATATAATAAAAGCAGTATCCAGAAATGCATAAATGAGGAAAATCGGCTAAGTTGTGGAAAAGTTATGGTTCCTCGGAGATGAGGAAGATATCAATATGTTTTCAAAACGATGATTTTGAGCATTTATCACTATTGTGGTCATATTTTCTAAAATATGGGTCAAAATCAAGTGTGGTAAAGTTTTTTTATACTCATTTTAATACCAGAAATCGATTGGGCACAAAAAAATTCCGATTTTAAAATTTTCACTTTTTTGACATTTTTGCTAGTAGTAAATTTGCAAAATTTGTCAAAAAATGGGTCAAAATTGAAAATGCAAATATTTTAATTTTTTGACGTAGATTCAAAATATGATAAATACCGTTGACAGAAATGCAAAAATTTTGAAAATCGGTTGATTTTTAGCTAAGTTATGGCTTCTCAAAGTTGCAAATGTCTCAATTTTTTTAACCAAAAACACGTTTTTTTTCAATTTATCACTTTCCTCGCCATATTTTTCAAAACATGTAATAAACCTAATATACCGATTTAAAATATAATAAAAGCCGTGTCCAGAAATGCATAAATGAGGAAAATCGGCTAAGTTGTGGAAAAGTTATGGTTCCTCGGAGATGACGATGATTTTGACCATTTATAACTATTGTGGCCATATTTTCTAAAATATGGGTCAAAATCAAGTGTGGTAAAGTTTTTTTATACTCATTTTAATACCAGAAATCGATTGGGCACAAAAAATTCCGATTTTAAAATTTTCACTTTTTTGACATTTTTGCTAGTAGTAAATTTGCAAAATTTGTCAAAAAATGGGTCAAAAATTGAAACTGAAAGTATTTTAATTTTTTTGACGTAGATTCAAAATATGATAAATACCATTGACAGAAATGCAAAAATTTTGAAAATCGGTTGATTTTTAGCTAAGTTATGGCTTCTCAAAGTTGCAAATGTCTCAATTTTTTAAACCAAAAACACGTTTTTTTTTTCAATTTATCACTTTCCTCGCCATATTTTTCAAAACATGTAATAAACCTAATATACCGATTTAAAATATAATAAAAGCCGTGTCCAGAAATGCATAAATGAGGAAAATCGGCTAAGTTGTGGAAAAGTTATGGTTCCTCGGAGATGAGGAAGATATCAATATTTGTTCAAAACGATGATTTTGACCATTTATCACTATTGTGGTCATATTTTCTAAAATATGGGTCAAAATCAAGTGTGGTAAAGTTTTTTTATACTCATTTTAATACCAGAAATCGATTGGGCACAAACAATTCCGATTTTAAAATTTTCACTTTTTTGACATTTTTGCTAGTAGTAAATTTGCAAAATTTGTCAAAAACTGGGTCAAAAATTGAATTTTTTTTGACGTAGATTCAAAATATGATAAATACCATTGACAGAAATACAAAAATTTTGAAAATCGGTTAATTTTTAGCTTAGTTATGGCTTCTCAAAGTTGCAAATGTCTCAATTTTTTAAACCAAAAACACGTTTTTTTTTTCAATTTATCACTTTCCTCGCCATATTTTTCAAAATATGTAATAAACCTAATATACCGATTTAAAATATAATAAAAGCCGTATCCAGAAATGCATAAATGAGGAAAATCGGCTAAGTTGTGGAAAAGTTATGGTTCCTCGGAGATGAGGAAGATATCAATATGTTTTCAAAACGATGATTTTGAGCATTTATAACTATTGTGGCCATATTTTCTAAAATATGGGTCAAAAGCAAGTGTGGTAAAGTTTTTTTATACTCATTTTAATACCAGAAATCGATTGGGCACAAAAAATTCCGATTTTAAAATTTTCACTTTTTTGACATTTTTGCTAGTAGTAAATTTGCAAAATTTGTCAAAAAATGGGTCAAAAATTGAAACTGAAAGTATTTTAATTTTTTTGACGTAGATTCAAAATATGATAAATACCATTGACAGAAATGCAAAAATTTTGAAAATCGGTTGATTTTTAGCTAAGTTATGGCTTCTCAAAGTTGCAAATGTCTCAATTTTTTTAAACCAAAAACACGTTTTTTTTTCAATTTATCACTTTCCTCGCCATATTTTTCAAAACATGTAATAAACCTAATATACCAATTTAAAATATAATAAAAGCCGTATCCAGAAATGCATAAATGAGGAAAATCGGCTAAGTTGCGGAAAAGTTATGGTTCCTCGGAGATGAGGAAGATATCAATTTTTGTTTAAAACGATGATTTTGACCATTTATCACTATTGTGGTCATATTTTCTAAAATATGGGTCAAAATCAAGTGTGGTAAAGTTTTTTTATACTCATTTTAATACCAGAAATCGATTGGGCACAAAAAATTCCGATTTTAAAATTTTCACTTTTTTGACATTTTTGCTAGTAGTAAATTTGCAAAATTTGTCAAAAAATGGGTCAAAAATTGAAACTGCAAATATTTTAATTTTTTGACGTAGATTCAAAATATGATAAATACCATTGACAGAAATGCAAAAATTTTGAAAATCGGTTGATTTTTAGCTAAGTTATGGCTTCTCAAAGTTGCAAATGTCTCAATTTTTTAAACCAAAAACACGTTTTTTTTCAATTTATCACTTTCCTCGCCATATTTTTCAAAACATGTAATAAACCTAATATACCGATTTAAAATATAATAAAAGCCGTGTCCAGAAATGCATAAATGAGGAAAATCGGCTAAGTTGTGGAAAAGTTATGGTTCCTCGGAGATGAGGAAGATATCAATATTTGTTCAAAACGATGATTTTGACCATTCATCACTATTGTGGTCATATTTTCTAAAATATGGGTCAAAATCAAGTGTGGTAAAGTTTTTTTATACTCATTTTAATACCAGAAATCGATTGGGCACAAACAATTCCGATTTTAAAATTTTCACTTTTTTGACATTTTTGCTAGTAGTAAATTTGCAAAATTTGTCAAAAAATGGGTCAAAAATTGAAACTGAAAGTATTTTAATTTTTTTGACGTAGATTCAAAATATGATAAATACCATTGACAGAAATGCAAAAATTTTGAAAATCGGTTGATTTTTAGCTAAGTTATGGCTTCTCAAAGTTGCAAATGTCTCAATTTTTTAAACCAAAAACACGTTTTTTTTTTCAATTTATCACTTTCCTCGCCATATTTTTCAAAACATGTAATAAACCTAATATACCGATTTAAAATATAATAAAAGCCGTGTCCAGAAATGCATAAATGAGGAAAATCGGCTAAGTTGTGGAAAAGTTATGGTTCCTCGGAGATGAGGAAGATATCAATATGTTTTCAAAACGATGATTTTGAGCATTTATAACTATTGTGGCCATATTTTCTAAAATATGGGTCAAAAGCAAGTGTGGTAAAGTTTTTTTATACTCATTTTAATACCAGAAATCGATTGGGCACAAAAAATTCCGATTTTAAAATTTTCACTTTTTTGACATTTTTGCTAGTAGTAAATTTGCAAAATTTGTCAAAAAATGGGTCAAAAATTGAAACTGAAAGTATTTTAATTTTTTTGACGTAGATTCAAAATATGATAAATACCATTGACAGAAATGCAAAAATTTTGAAAATCGGTTGATTTTTAGCTAAGTTATGGCTTCTCAAAGTTGCAAATGTCTCAATTTTTTAAACCAAAAACACGTTTTTTTTTTCAATTTATCACTTTCCTCGCCATATTTTTCAAAACATGTAATAAACCTAATATACCAATTTAAAATATAATAAAAGCCGTATCCAGAAATGCATAAATGAGGAAAATCGGCTAAGTTGCGGAAAAGTTATGGTTCCTCGGAGATGAGGAAGATATCAATTTTTGTTTAAAACGATGATTTTGACCATTTATCACTATTGTGGTCATATTTTCTAAAATATGGGTCAAAATCAAGTGTGGTAAAGTTTTTTTATACTCATTTTAATACCAGAAATCGATTGGGCACAAAAAATTCCGATTTTAAAATTTTCACTTTTTTGACATTTTTGCTAGTAGTAAATTTGCAAAATTTGTCAAAAAATGGGTCAAAAATTGAAACTGCAAATATTTTAATTTTTTGACGTAGATTCAAAATATGATAAATACCATTGACAGAAATGCAAAAATTTTGAAAATCGGTTGATTTTTAGCTAAGTTATGGCTTCTCAAAGTTGCAAATGTCTCAATTTTTTAAACCAAAAACACGTTTTTTTTCAATTTATCACTTTCCTCGCCATATTTTTCAAAACATGTAATAAACCTAATATACCGATTTAAAATATAATAAAAGCCGTGTCCAGAAATGCATAAATGAGGAAAATCGGCTAAGTTGTGGAAAAGTTATGGTTCCTCGGAGATGAGGAAGATATCAATATGTTTTCAAAACGATGATTTTGACCATTTATAACTATTGTGGCCATATTTTCTACAATATTGGTCAAAATCAAGTGTGGTAAAGTTTTTTTATACTCATTTTAATACCAGAAATCGATTGGGCACAAAAAATTCCGATTTTAAAATTTTCACTTTTTTGACATTTTTGCTAGTAGGAAATTTGCATAATTTGTCAAAAAATGGGTCAAAAATTGAAACTGAAAGTATTTTAATTTTTTTGACGTAGATTCAAAATATGATAAATACCATTGACAGAAATGCAAAAATTTTGAAAATTGGTTGATTTTTAGCTAAGTTATGGCTTCTCAAAGTTGCAAATGTCTCAATTTTTTAAACCAAAAACACGTTTTTTTCAATTTATCACTTTCCTTGCCATATTTTTCTAATTATGTAATAAACCTTATATACCGATTTAAAGTATAATAAAAGCCGTATCCAGAAATGCATAAATGAGGAAAATCGGCTAAGTTGTGGAAAAGTTATGGTTCCTCGGAGATGACGATGATTTTGACCATTTATAACTATTGTGGCCATATTTTCTAAAATATGGGTCAAAATCAAGTGTGGTAAAGTTTTTTTATACTCATTTTAATACCAGAAATCGATTGGGCACAAAAAATTCCGATTTTAAAATTTTGAATTTTTTGACATTTTTGCTAGTAGTAAATTTGCAAAATTTGTCAAAAAATGGGTCAAAAATTGAAACTGAAAGTATTTTAATTTTTTTGACGTAGATTTAAAATATGATAAATACCATTGACAGAAATGGAAAAATTTTGAAAATCGGTTAATTTTTAGCTAAGTTATGGCTTCTCAAAGTTGCAAATGTCTCAATTTTTGAAACCAAAAACACGTTTTTTTTTTTAATTTATCACTTTCCTCGCCATATTTTTCAAAACATGTAATAAACCTAATATACCGATTTAAAGTATAATAAAAGCCGTATCCAGAAATGCATAAATGAGGAAAATCGGCTAAGTTGTGGAAAAGTTATGGTTCCTCGGAGATGAGGAAGATATCAATATGTTTTCAAAACTATGATTTTGACCATTTATAACTATTGTGGCCATATTTTCTACAATATGGGTCAAAATCAAGTGTGGTAAAGTTTTTTTATACTCATTTTAATACCAGGAATCGATTGGGCACAAAAAGTTCCGATTTTAAAATTTTCACTTTTTTGACATTTTTGCTATTAGTAAATTTGCAAAATTTGTCAAAAAATGGGTCAAAAATTGAAACTGAAAGTATTTTAATTTTTTTGACGTAGATTCAAAATATGATAAATACCATTGACAGAAATGCAAAAATTTTGAAAATCGGTAGATTTTTAGCTAAGTTATGGCTTCTCAAAGTTGCAAATGTCTCAGTTTTTTAAACCAAAAACAAGTTTTTTTTTTCAATTTATCACTTTCCTGGCCATATTTTTCAAAACATGTAATAAACCTAATATACCGATTTAAAATATAATAAAAGCCGTATCCAGAAATGCATAAATGAGGAAAATCGGCTAAGTTGTGGAAAAGTTATGGTTCCTCGGAGATGAGGAAGATATCAATATGTTTTCAAAACGATGATTTTGACCATTTATAACTATTGTGGCCATATTTTCTAAAATATGGGTCTAAAGCAAGTGTGGTAAAGTTTTTTTATACTCATTTTAATACCAGAAATCGATTGGGCACAAAAAATTCCGATTTTAAAATTTTCACTTTTTTGACATTTTTGCTAGTAGTAAATTTGCAAAATTTGTCAAAAAATGGGTCAAAAATTGAAACTGAAAGTATTTTAATTTTTTTGACGTAGATTCAAAATATGATAAATACCATTGACAGAAATGCAAAAATTTTGAAAATCGGTTGATTTTTAGCTAAGTTATGGCTTCTCAAAGTTGCAAATGTCTCAATTTTTTAAACCAAAAACACGTTTTTTTTCAATTTATCACTTTCCTGGCCATATTTTTCAAAACATGTAATAAACCTAAAATACCGATTTAAAATATAATAAAAGCCGTATCCAGAAATGCATAAATGAGGAAAATCGGCTAAGTTGTTGATAAGTTATGGTTTCTCAAAGATGGGAAAGATATCAATTTTTGTTCAAAACGATGATTTTGTCCATTTATAACTATTGTGGCCATATTTTTTTTAAAATATGGGTCAAAATCAAGTGTGGTAAAGTTTTTTTATACTCATTTTAATACCAGAAATCGATAAGGCACAAAAAATTCCGATTTTAAAATTTTCACTTTTTTGACATTTTTACTAGTAGTAAATTTGCAAAATTTGTCAAAAAATGGGTCAAAAATTGAAACTGAAAGTATTTAAATTTTTTAAACGTAGATTTAAAATATGATAAATACCATTGACAGAAATGCAAAAATTTTGAAAATCGGTTGATTTTTAGCTAAGTTATGGCTTCTCAAAGTTGCAAATGTCTCAATTTTTTTAAACCAAAAACACGTTTTTTTTTAATTTATCACTTTCCTCGCCATATTTTTCAAAACATGTAATAAACCTAATATACCGATTTAAAATATAATAAAAGCCGTATCCAGAAATGCATAAATGAGGAAAATCGGCTAAGTTGCGGAAAAGTTATGGTTCCTCGGAGATGACGATGATTTTGACCATTTATAACTATTGTGGCCATATTTTCTAAAATATGGGTCAAAATCAAGTGTGGTAAAGTTTTTTTATACTCATTTTAATACCAGAAATCGATTGGGCACAAAAAATTCCGATTTTAAAATTTTCACTTTTTTGACATTTTTACTAGTAGTAAATTTGCAAAATTTGTCAGAAAATGGGTCAAAAATTGAAACTGCAAGTATTTTAATTTTTTTGACGTAGATTCAAAATATGATAAATACCATTGACAGAAATGCAAAAATTTTGAAAATCGGTTGATTTTTAGCTAAGTTATGGCTTCTCAAAGTTACAAATGTCTCAATTTTTTAATCCAAAAACACGTTTATTTTCAATTTATCACTTTCCTCGCCATATTTTTCTAATTATGTAATAAACCTTATATACCGATTTAAAGTATAATAAAAGCCGTATCCAGAAATGCATAAATGAGGAAAATCGGCTAAGTTGTGGAAAAGTTATGGTTCCTCGGAGATGATGATTTTGACCATTTATAACTTGTGGCCATATTTTCTAATATATGGGTCAAAATCAAGTGTGGTAAAGTTTTTTTATACTCATTTTAATACCAGAAATCGATTGGGCACAAAAAATTCCGATTTTAAAATTTTCACTTTTTTGACATTTTTGCTAGTAGTAAATTTGCAAAATTTGTCAAAAAATGGGTCAAATTTTAAAACTGACTATTGTACAGTAAAAATATGATCAATACTATTGACAGAAATGCATAAATTTTGAAAATCTGTTGATTTTTAGTTAAGTTATGGCATCTCAAAGTAGCAATTTTCTCAATTTTTTAAACCAAAAAACACATTTTTTCAACTTTTCACTTCCTTGCCATATTTTTCAAAACATTTAATAAACCTTATATACCGATTTAAAGTATAATAAAAGCCGTATCCAGAAATGCATAAATGAGGAAAATTGGCTAAGTTGTGGAAAAGTTATGGTTCCTCGGAGATGAGGAAGATATCAACATTTGTTCAAAACGATGATTTTGACCATTTATCACTATTGTGGTCATATTTTCTAAAATATGGGTCAAAATCAAGTGTGGTAAAGTTTTTTTATACTCATTTTAATACCAGAAATCGATTGGGCACAAAAAATTCCGATTTTAAAATTTTCAATTTTTTGACATTTTTGCTAGTAGTAAATTTGCAAAATTTGTCAAAAAATGGGTCAAATTTTAAAACTGACTATTGTACAGTAAAAATATGATCAATACTATTGACAGAAATGCATTAATTTTGAAAATCGGTTGATTTTTAGCTAAGTTATGGCATCTCAAAGTAGCAAACTTCTCAATTTTTTAAACCAAATAACACGTTTTTTCAACTTTTTACTTTCCTTGATATATTTTTCAAAACATTTAATAAACCTAATATACCGATTTAAAATATAATAAAAGCCGTATCCAGAAATGCATAAATGAGGAAAATCGGCTAAGTTGTGGAAAAGTTATGGTTCCTCGGAGATGAGGAAGATATCAATATGTTTTCAAAACGATGATTTTGACCATTTATAACTATTGTGGCCATATTTTCTAAAATATGGGTCAAAATCAAGTGTGGTAAAGTTTTTTTAGAACTCATTTTAATACCAGAAATCGATTGGGCACAAAAAATTCCGATTTTAAAATTTTCACTTTTTTGACATTTTTACTAGTAGTAAATTTGCAAAATTTGTCAAAAAATGGGTCAAAAATTGAAACTGCAAGTATTTTAATTTTTTTGACGTAGATTCAAAATATGATAAATACCATTGACAGAAATGCAAAAATTTTGAAAATCGGTTGATTTTTAGCTAAGTTATGGCTTCTCAAAGTTGCAAATGTCTTAATTTTTTAAACCAAAAACACGTTTTTTTTCAATTTATCACTTTCCTCGCCATATTTTTCAAAACATGTAATAAACCTAATATACCGATTTAAAATATAATAAAAGCCGTGTCCAGAAATGCATAAATGAGGAAAATCGGCTAAGTTGTGGAAAAGTTATGGTTCCTCGGAGATGATGATTTTGACCATTTATAACTTGTGGCCATATTTTCTAAAATATGGGTCAAAATCAAGTGTGGTAAAGTTTTTTTATACTCATTTTAATACCAGAAATCGATTGGGCACAAAAATTCCGATTTTAAAATTTTCACTTTTTTGACATTTTTGCTAGTAGTAAATTTGCAAAATTTGTCAAAAAATGGGTCAAATTTTAAAACTGACTATTGTACAGTAAAAATATGATCAATACTATTGACAGAAATGCATAAATTTTGAAAATCGGCTGATTTTTAGTTAAGTTATGGCATCTCAAAGTAGCAATTTTCTCAATTTTTTAAACCAAAAAACACATTTTTTCAACTTTTCACTTTCCTTGCCATATTTTTCAAAACATTTAATAAACCTTTTATACCGATTTAAAGTATAATAAAAGCCGTATCCAGAAATGCATAAATGAGGAAAATCGGCTAAGTTGTGGAAAAGTTATGGTTCCTCGGAGATGAGGAAGATATCAATATTTGTTCAAAACGATGATTTTGACCATTTATCACTATTGTGGTCATATTTTCTAAAATATGGGTCAAAATCAAGTGTGGTAAAGTTTTTTTATACTCATTTTAATACCAGAAATCGATTGGGCACAAAAAATTCCGATTTTAAAATTTTCAATTTTTTGACATTTTTGCTAGTAGTAAATTTGCAAAATTTGTCAAAAAATGGGTCAAAAATTGAAATAATAATAATTGAAATAATAAACCTTATATACCGATTTAAAGTATAATAAAAGCCGTATCCAGAAATGAATAAATGAGGAAAATCGGCTAAGTTTTGGAAAAGTTATGGTTCCTCGGAGATGAGGAAGATATCAATATTTGTTCAAATCGATGATTTTGACCATTTATCACTATTGTGGTCATATTTTCTAAAATATGGGTCAAAATCAAGTGTGGTAAAGTTTTTTTACACTCATTTTAATACCAGAAATCGATTGGGCACAAAAAATTCCGATTTTAAAATTTTCACTTTTTTGACATTTTTGCTGGTAGTAAATTTGCAAAAATTTGTCAAAAAATGGGTCAAAAATTGAAACTGAAAGTATTTTAATTTTTTTGACGTAGATTCAAAATTTCAATTTATCACTTTCCTCGCCATATTTTTCAAAACATTTAATAAACCTTATATACCGATTTAAAGTATAATAAAAGCCGTATCCAGAAATGCATAAATGAGGAAAATCGGCTAAGTTGTGGAAAAGTTATGGTTCCTCGGAGATGACGATGATTTTGAGCATTTATAACTATTGTGGCCATATTTTCTAAAATATGGGTCAAAATCAAGTGTGGTAAAGTTTTTTTATACTCATTTTAATACCAGAAATCGATTGGGCACAAAAAATTCCGATTTTAAAATTTTCACTTTTTTGACATTTTTACTAGTAGTAAATTTGCAAAATTTGTCAAAAAATGGGTCAAAAATTGAAACTGCAAGTATTTTAATTTTTTTGACGTAGATTCAAAATATGATAAATACCATTGACAGAAATGCAAAAATTTTGAAAATCGGTTGATTTTTAGCTAAGTTATGGCTTCTCAAAGTTACAAACGTCTCAATTTTTTAATCCAAAAACACGTTTTTTTTTCAATTTATCACTTTCCTCGCCATATTTTTCTAATTATGTAATAAACCTTATATACCGATTTAAAGTATAATAAAAGCCGTATCCAGAAATGCATAAATGAGGAAAATCGGCTAAGTTGTGGAAAAGTTATGGTTCCTCGGAGATGAGGAAGATATCAATATTTGTTCAAAACGATGATTTTGACCATTTATCACTATTGTGGTCATATTTTCTAAAATATGGGTCAAAATCAAGTGTGGTAAAGTTTTTATACTCATTTTAATACCAGAAATCGATTGGGCACAAAAAATTCCGATTTTAAAATTTTCAATTTTTTGACATTTTTGCTAGTAGTAAATTTGCAAAATTTGTCAAAAAATGGGTCAAAAATTGAAATAATAATAATTGAAATAATAAACCTTATATACCGATTTAAAGTATAATAAAAGCCGTATCCAGAAATGAATAAATGAGGAAAATCGGCTAAGTTGTGGAAAAGTTATGGTTCCTCGGAGATGAGGAAGATATCAATATTTGTTCAAATCGATGATTTTGACCATTTATCACTATTGTGGTCATATTTTCTAAAATATGGGTCAAAATCAAGTGTGGTAAAGTTTTTTTATACTCATTTTAATACCAGAAATCGATTGGGCACAAAAAATTCCGATTTTAAAATTTTCACTTTTTTGACATTTTTGCTGGTAGTAAATTTGCAAAAATTTGTCAAAAAATGGGTCAAAAATTGAAACTGAAAGTATTTTAATTTTTTTGACGTAGATTCAAAATTTCAATTTATCACTTTCCTCGCCATATTTTTCAAAACATTTAATAAACCTTATATACCGATTTAAAGTATAATAAAAGCCGTATCCAGAAATGCATAAATGAGGAAAATCGGCTAAGTTGTGGAAAAGTTATGGTTCCTCGGAGATGACGATGATTTTGACCATTTATAACTATTGTGGCCATATTTTCTAAAATATGGGTCAAAATCAAGTGTGGTAAAGTTTTTTTATACTCATTTTAATACCAGAAATCGATTAGGCACAAAAAAATCCGATTTTAAAATTTTCACTTTTTTGACATTTTTACTAGTAGTAAATTTGCAAAATTTGTCAAAAAATGGGTCAAAATTGAAACTGCAAGTATTTTAATTTTTTTGACGTAGATTCAAAATATGATAAATACCATTGACAGAAATGCAAAAATTTTGAAAATCGGTTGATTTTTAGCTAAGTTATGGCTTCTCAAAGTTACAAACGTCTCAATTTTTTAATCCAAAAACACGTTTTTTTTCAATTTATCACTTTCCTCGCCATATTTTTCTAATTATGTAATAAACCTTATATACCGATTTAAAGTATAATAAAAGCCGTATCCAGAAATGCATAAATGAGGAAAATCGGCTAAGTTGTGGAAAAGTTATGGTTCCTCGGAGATGATGATTTTGACCATTTATAACTTGTGGCCATATTTTCTAAAATATGGGTCAAAATCAAGTGTGGTAAAGTTTTTTTATACTCATTTTAATACCAGAAATCGATTGGGCACAAAAAATTCCGATTTTAAAATTTTCACTTTTTTGACATTTTTGCTAGTAGTAAATTTGCAAAATTTGTCAAAAAATGGGTCAAATTTAAAACTGACTATTGTACAGTAAAAATATGATCAATACTATTGACAGAAATGCATAAATTTTGAAAATCGGCTGATTTTTAGTTAAGTTATGGCATCTCAAAGTAGCAATTTTCTCAATTTTTTAAACCAAAAAAACACATTTTTTCAACTTTTCACTTTCCTTGCCATATTTTTCAAAACATTTAATAAACCTTTTATACCGATTTAAAGTATAATAAAAGCCGTATCCAGAAATGCATAAATGAGGAAAATCGGCTAAGTTGTGGAAAAGTTATGGTTCCTCGGAGATGAGGAAGATATCAATATTTGTTCAAAACGATGATTTTGACCATTTATCACTATTGTGGTCATATTTTCTAAAATATGGGTCAAAATCAAGTGTGGTAAAGTTTTTTTATACTCATTTTAATACCAGAAATCGATTGGGCACAAAAATTCCGATTTTAAAATTTTCCCTTTTTTGACATTTTTGCTAGTAGTAAATTTGCAAAATTTGTCAAAAAATGGGTCAAAAATTGAAATAATAATAATTGAAATAATAAACCTTATATACCGATTTAAAGTATAATAAAAGCCGTATCCAGAAATGCATAAATGAGGAAAATCGGCTAAGTTGTGGAAAAGTTATGGTTCCTCGGAGATGAGGAAGATATCAATATTTGTTCAAAACGATGATTTTGACCATTTATCACTATTGTGGTCATATTTTCTAAAATATGGGTCAAAATCAAGTGTGGTAAAGTTTTTTTACACTCAGTTTAATACCAGAAATCGATTGGGCACAAAAAATTCCGATTTTAAAATTTTTACTTTTTTGACATTTTTGCTGGTAGTAAATTTGCAAAAATTTGTCAAAAAATGGGTCAAAAATTGAAACTGAAAGTATTTTAATTTTTTTGACGTAGATTCAAAATTTCAATTTATCACTTTCCTCGCCATATTTTTCAAAACATTTAATAAACCTTATATACCGATTTAAAGTATAATAAAAGCCGTATCCAGAAATGCATAAATGAGGAAAATCGGCTAAGTTGTGGAAAAGTTATGGTTCCTCAAAGATGGGGAAGATATCAATATTTGTTCAAAACGATGATTTTGTCCATTTATAACTTTTGTGGCCATATTTTCTAAAATATGGGTCAAAATCAAGTGTGGTAAAGTTTTTTTACACTCATTTTAATACCAGAAATCGATTGGGCACAAAAAATTCCGATTTTAAAATTTTCACTTTTTTGACATTTTTGCTGGTAGTAAATTTGCAAAAATTTGTCAAAAAATGGGTCAAAAATTGAAACTGAAAGTATTTTAATTTTTTTGACGTAGATTCAAAATTTCAATTTATCACTTTCCTCGCCATATTTTTCAAAACATTTAATAAACCTTATATACCGATTTAAAGTATAATAAAAGCCGTATCCAGAAATGCATAAATGAGGAAAATTGGCTAAGTTGTGGAAAAGTTATGGTTCCTCGGAGATGAGGAAGATATCAATATTTGTTCAAAACGATGATTTTGTCCATTTATAACTTTTGTGGCCATATTTTCTAAAATATATGTCAAAATCAAGTGAGGTAAAGTCTTTTATACTCATTGTGATACCAGAAATCGATTGGGCACAAAAAATTCCGATTTTAAAATATTCAATTTTTTGGCATTTTTGCTAGGAGTTAATGTGCAAAGATTGTCAAAAAATGGGTCAAAAATTGAAACTGAAAGTATTTAAATTTTTTTAACGTAGATTTAAAATATGATAAATACCATTGACAGAAATGCAAAAATTTTGAAAATCGGTTGATTTTTAGCTATGTGATGGCTTCTCAAAGTTGCAAATGTCTCAATTTTTTAAACCAAAAACACGTTTTTATTCAATTTATCACTTTCCTCGCCATATTTTTCAAAACATGTAATAAACCTAATATACCGATTTAAAATATAATAAAAGCCGTATCCAGAAATGCATAAATGAGGAAAATCGGCTAAGTTGTAGAAAAGTTATGGTTCCTCGGAGATGAGGTAGATATCAATATGTTTTCAAAACGATGATTTTGACCATTTATAACTATTGTGGCCATATTTTCTAAAATATGGGTCAAAATCAAGTGTGGTAAAGTTTTTTTATACTCATTTTAATACCAGAAATCGATTGGGCACAAAAAATTCCGATTTTAAAATTTTCACTTTTTTGACATTTTTACTAGTAGTAAATTTGCAAAATTTGTCAAAAAATGGGTCAAAAATTGAAACTGCAAGTATTTTAATTTTTTTGACGTAGATTCAAAATATGATAAATACCATTGACAGAAATGCAAAAATTTTGAAAATCGGTTGATTTTTAGCTAAGTTATGGCTTCTCAAAGTTGCAAATGTCTCAATTTTTTAAACCAAAAACACGTTTTTTTTCAATTTATCACTTTCCTCGCCATATTTTTCTAATTATGTAATAAACCTTATATACCGATTTAAAGTATAATAAAAGCCGTATCCAGAAATGCATAAATGAGGAAAATCGGCTAAGTTGTGGAAAAGTTATGGTTCCTCGGAGATGAGGAAGATATCAATATGTTTTCAAAACGATGATTTTGACCATTTATAACTATTGTGGCCATATTTTCTAAAATATGGGTCAAAATCAAGTGTGGTAAAGTTTTTTTATACTCATTTTAATACCAGAAATCGATTGGGCACAAAAAATTCCGATTTTAAAATTTTCACTTTTTTGACATTTTTACTAGTAGTAAATTTGCAAAATTTGTCAAAAAATGGGTCAAAAATTGAAACTGCAAGTATTTTAATTTTTTTGACGTAGATTCAAAATATGATAAATACTATTGACAGAAATGCAAAAATTTTGAAAATCGGTTGATTTTTAGCTAAGTTATGGCTTCTCAAAGTTGCAAATGTCTCAATTTTTTAAACCAAAAACACGTTTTTTTTTTAATTTATCACTTTCCTCGCCATATTTTTCAAAACATGTAATAAACCTATTATACCGATTTAAAATATAATAAAAGCCGTGTCCAGAAATGCATAAATGAGGAAAATCGGCTAAGTTGTGGAAAAGTTATGGTTCCTCGGAGATGATGATTTTGACCATTTATAACTTGTGGCCATATTTTCTAAAATATGGGTCAAAATCAAGTGTGGTAAAGTTTTTTTATACTCATTTTAATACCAGAAATCGATTGGGCACAAAAAATTCCGATTTTAAAATTTTCACTTTTTTGACATTTTTGCTAGTAGTAAATTTGCAAAATTTGTCAAAAAATGGGTCAAATTTTAAAACTGACTATTGTACAGTAAAAATGTGATCAATACTATTGACAGAAATGCATAAATTTTGAAAATCGGCTGATTTTTAGTTAAGTTATGGCATCTCAAAGTAGCAATTTTCTCAATTTTTTAAACCAAAAACACATTTTTTCAACTTTTCACTTTCCTTGCCATATTTTTCAAAACATTTAATAAACCTTATATACCGATTTAAAGTATAATAAAAGCCGTATCCAGAAATGCATAAATGAGGAAAATCGGCTAAGTTGTGGAAAAGTTATGGTTCCTCGGAGATGACGATGATTTTGACCATTTATAACTATTGTGGCCATATTTTCTAAAATATGGGTCAAAATCAAGTGTGGTAAAGTTTTTTTATACTCATTTTAATACCAGAAATCGATTGGGCACCAAAAATTCCGATTTTAAAATTTTCACTTTTTTGACATTTTTGCTAGTAGTAAATTTGCAAAATTTGTCAAAAAATGGGTCAAATTTTAAAACTGACTATTGTACAGTAAAAATATGATCAATACTATTGACAGAAATGCATTAATTTTGAAAATCGGTTGATTTTTAACTAAGTTATGGCATCTCAAAGTAGCAAACTTCTCAATTTTTTAAACCAAATAACACGTTTTTTCAACTTTTTACTTTCCTTGATATATTTTTCAAAACATTTAATAAACCTAATATACCGATTTAAAATATAATAAAAGCCGTATCCAGAAATGCATAAATGAGGAAAATCGGCTAAGTTGTGGAAAAGTTATGGTTCCTCGGAGATGAGGAAGATATCAATATGTTTTCAAAACGATGATTTTGACCATTTATAACTATTGTGGCCATATTTTCTAAAATATGGGTCAAAATCAAGTGTGGTAAAGTTTTTTTATACTCATTTTAATACCAGAAATCGATTGGGCACAAAAAATTCCGATTTTAAAATTTTCACTTTTTTGACATTTTTACTAGTAGTAAATTTGCAAAATTTGTCAAAAAATGGGTCAAAAATTGAAACTGCAAGTATTTTAATTTTTTGACGTAGATTCAAAATATGATAAATACTATTGACAGAAATGCAAAAATTTTGAAAATCGGTTGATTTTTAGCTAAGTTATGGCTTCTCAAAGTTGCAAATGTCTTAATTTTTTAAACTAAAAACACGTTTTTTTTCAATTTATCACTTTCCTCGCCATATTTTTCAAAACATGTAATAAACCTATTATACCGATTTAAAATATAATAAAAGCCGTGTCCAGAAATGCATAAATGAGGAAAATCGGCTAAGTTGTGGAAAAGTTATGGTTCCTCGGAGATGATGATTTTGACCATTTATAACTTGTGGCCATATTTTCTAAAATATGGGTCAAAATCAAGTGTGGTAAAGTTTTTGTATACTCATTTTAATACCAGAAATCGATTGGGCACAAAAATTCCGATTTTAAAATTTTCACTTTTTTGACATTTTTGCTAGTAGTAAATTTGCAAAATTTGTCAAAAAATGGGTCAAATTTTAAAACTGACTATTGTACAGTAAAAATGTGATCAATACTATTGACAGAAATGCATAAATTTTGAAAATCGGCTAATTTTTAGTTAAGTTATGGCATCTCAAAGTAGCAATTTTCTCAATTTTTTAAACCAAAAAACACATTTTTTCAACTTTTCACTTTCCTTGCCATATTTTTCAAAACATTTAATAAACCTTATATACCGATTTAAAGTATAATAAAAGCCGTATCCAGAAATGCATAAATGAGGAAAATCGGCTAAGTTGTGGAAAAGTTATGGTTCCTCGGAGATGAGGAAGATATCAATATTTGTTCAAAACGATGATTTTGACCATTTATCACTATTGTGGTCATATTTTCTAAAATATGGGTCAAAATCAAGTGTGGTAAAGTTTTTTTATACTCATTTTAATACCAGAAATCGATTGGGCACCAAAAATTCCGATTTTAAAATTTTCACTTTTTTGACATTTTTGCTAGTAGTAAATTTGCAAAATTTGTCAAAAAATGGGTCAAATTTTAAAACTGACTATTGTACAGTAAAAATATGATCAATACTATTGACAGAAATGCATAAATTTTGAAAATCGGTTGATTTTTAGCTAAGTTATGGCATCTCAAAGTAGCAAACTTCTCAATTTTTTAAACCAAATAACACGTTTTTTCAACTTTTTACTTTCCTTGATATATTTTTCAAAACATTTAATAAACCTAATATACCGATTTAAAATATAATAAAAGCCGTATCCAGAAATGCATAAATGAGGAAAATCGGCTAAGTTGTGGAAAAGTTATGGTTCCTCGGAGATGAGGAAGATATCAATATGTTTTCAAAACGATGATTTTGACCATTTATAACTATTGTGGCCATATTTTCTAAAATATGGGTCAAAATCAAGTGTGGTAAAGTTTTTTTATACTCATTTTAATACCAGAAATCGATTGGGCACAAAAAATTCCGATTTTAAAATTTTCACTTTTTTGACATTTTTACTAGTAGTAAATTTGCAAAATTTGTCAAAAAATGGGTCAAAAATTGAGACTGCAAGTATTTTATTTTTTTTGACGTAGATTCAAAATATGATAAATACCATTGACAGAAATGCAAAAATTTTGAAAATCGGTTGATTTTTAGCTAAGTTATGGCTTTTCAAAGATGCAAATGTCTCAATTTTTTAAACCAAAAACACGTTTTTTCAATTTATCACTTTCCTTGCCATGTTTTTCTAATTATGTAATAAACCTTATATACCGATTTAAAGTATAATAAAAGCCGTATCCAGAAATGCATAAATGAGGAAAATCGGCTAAGTTGTGGAAAAGTTATGGTTCCTCGGAGATGACGATGATTTTGACCATTTATAACTTGTGGCCATATTTCCTAAAATATGGGTCAAAATCAAGTGTGGTAAAGTTTTTTTATACTCATTTTAATACCAGAAATCGATTGGGCACAAAAAATTCCGATTTTAAAATTTTCACTTTTTTGACATTTTTGCTAGTAGTAAATTTGCAAAATTTGTCAAAAAATGGCTCAAATTTTAAAACTGACTATTGTACAGTAAAAATATGATCAATACTATTGACAGAAATGCATAAATTTTGAAAATCGGTTGATTTTTAGCTAAGTTATGGCATCTCAAAGTAGCAAACTTCTCAATTTTTTAAACCAAATAACACGTTTTTTCAACTTTTTACTTTCCTTGATATATTTTTCAAAACATTTAATAAACCTAATATACCGATTTAAAATATAATAAAAGCCGTGTCCAGAAATGCATAAATGAGGAAAATCGGCTAAGTTGTGGAAAAGTTATGGTTCCTCGGAGATGAGGAAGATATCAATATGTTTTCAAAACGATGATTTTGACCATTTATAACTATTGTGGCCATATTTTGTAAAATATTGGTCAAAATCAAGTGTGGTAAAGTTTTTTTATACTCATTTTAATACCAGAAATCGATTGGTCACAAAAATTCCGATTTTAAAATTTTCACTTTTTTGACATTTTTACTAGTAGTAAATTTGCAAAATTTGTCAAAAAATGGGTCAAAAATTGAAACTGAAAGTATTTTATTTTTTTTGACGTAGATTCAAAATATGATAAATACCATTGACAGAAATGCAAAAATTTTGAAAATCGGTTGACTTTTAGCTAAGTTATGGCTTTTCAAAGATGCAAATGTCTCAATTTTTTAAACCAAAAACACGTTTTTTTCAATTTATCACTTTCCTTGCCATATTTTTCTAATTATGTAATAATCCTTATATACCGATTTAAAGTATTATAAAATCCGTATCCAGAAATGCATAAATGAGGAAAATCGGCTAAGTTGTGGAAAAGTTATGGTTCCTCGGAGATGACGATGATTTTGACCATTTATAACTTGTGGCCATATTTTCTAAAATATGGGTCAAAATCAAGTGTGGTAAAGTTTTTTTATACTCATTTTAATACCAGAAATCGATTGGGCACAAAAAATTCCGATTTTAAAATTTTCACTTTTTTGACATTTTTGCTAGTAGTAAATTTGCAAAATTTGTCAAAAAATGGGTCAAATTTTAAAACTGACTATTGTACAGTAAAAATATGATCAATACTATTGACAGAAATGCATAAATTTTGAAAATCGGTTGATTTTTAGCTAAGTTATGGCATCTCAAAGTAGCAATTTTCTCAATTTTTTGAACCAAAAAACACGTTTTTTCAACTTTTCACTTTCCTTGCCATATTTTTCAAAACATTTAATAAACCTTATATACCGATTTAAAGTATAATAAAAGCCGTATCCAGAAATGCATAAATGAGGAAAATCGGCTAAGTTGTGGAAAAGTTATGGTTCCTCGGAGATGAGGAAGATATCAATATTTGTTCAAAACGATGATTTTGACCATTTATCACTATTGTGGTCATATTTTCTAAAATATGGGTCAAAATCAAGTATGGTAAAGTTTTTTTATACTCATTTTAATACCAGAAATCGATTGGGCACAAAAAATTCCGATTTTAAAATTTTCAATTTTTTGACATTTTTGCTAGTAGTAAGTTTGCAAAATTTGTCAAAAAATGGGTCAAAAATTGAAAAAATAATAATTGAAATAATAAACCTTATATACCGATTTAAAGTATAATAAAAGCCGTATCCAGAAATGCATAAATGAGGAAAATCGGCTAAGTTGTGGAAAAGTTATGGTTCCTCGGAGATGACGATGATTTTGACCATTTATAACTTGTGGCCATATTTTCTAAAATATGGGTCAAAATCAAGTGTGGTAAAGTTTTTTTATACTCATTTTAATACCAGAAATCGATTGGGCACAAAAAATTCCGATTTTAAAATTTTCACTTTTTTGACATTTTTGCTAGTAGTAAATTTGCAAAATTTGTCAAAAAATGGGTCAAATTTTAAAACTGACTATTGTACAGTAAAAATATGATCAATACTATTGACAGAAATGCATAAATTTTGAAAATCGGTTGATTTTTAGCTAAGTTATGGCATCTCAAAGTAGCAATTTTCTCAATTTTTTAAACCAAAAAACACGTTTTTTCAACTTTTTACTTTCCTTGCCATATTTTTCAAAACATTTAATAAACCTTATATACCGATTTAAAGTATAATAAAAGCCGTATCCAGAAATGCATAAATGAGGAAAATCGGCTAAGTTGTGGAAAAGTTATGGTTCCTCGGAGATGAGGAAGATATCAATATTTGTTCAAAACGATGATTTTGACCATTTATCACTATTGTGGTCATATTTTCTAAAATATGGGTCAAAATCAAGTGTGGTAAAGTTTTTTTATACTCATTTTAATACCAGAAATCGATTGGGCACCAAAAATTCCGATTTTAAAATTTTCACTTTTTTGACATTTTTGCTAGCAGTAAATTTGCAAAATTTGTTAAAAAATGGGTCAAAAATTGAAACTGAAAGTATTTTAATTTTTTTTGACGTAGATTCAAAATATGATAAATACCATTGACAGAAATGCAAAAATTTTGAACATCGGGTGATTTTTAGCTAAGTTATGGCTTCTTAAAGTTGCAAAAGTCTCAATTTTTTTTAAACAAAATAACACGTTTTTTCAATTTTTCACTTTTCTTGCCAATTTTTCAAAACATTTAATAAACCTTATATACCGATTTAAAGTATAATAAAAGCCGTATCCAGAAATGCATAGATGAGGAAAATCGGCTAAGTTGCGGAAAAGTTATGGTTCCTCGGAGATGAGGAAGATATCAATATTTGTTCAAATCGATGATTTTGACCATTTATCACTATTGTGGTCATATTTTCTAAAATATGGGTCAAAATCAAGTGTGGTAAAGTTTTTTTATACTCATTTTAATACCAGAAATCGATTGGGCACAAAAATTCCGATTTTAAAATTTTCACTTTTTTGACATTTTTGCTAGCAGTAATTTTTGCAAAATTTGTTAAAAATGGGTCAAAAATTGAAACTGAAAGTATTTAAATTTTTTTGACGTAGATTCAAAATATGATAAATACCATTGACAGAAATGCAAAAATTTTGAAAATCGGCTGATTTTTAGCTAAGTTATGGCATCTCAAAGTAGCAATTTTCTCAATTTTTTGAACCAAAAAAACACGTTTTTTCAACTTTTTCACTTTCCTTGCCATATTTTTTCAAAACATTTAATAAACCTTATATACCGATTTAAAGTATAATAAAAGCCGTATCCAGAAATGCATAAATGAGGAAAATCGGCTAAGTTGTGGAAAAGTTATGGTTCCTCGGAGATGAGGAAGATATCAATATTTGTTCAAAACGATGATTTTGACCATTTATCACTATTGTGGTCATATTTTCTAAAATATGGGTCAAAATCAAGTGTGGTAAAGTTTTTTTATACTCATTTTAATACCAGAAATCGATTGGGCACCAAAAATTCCGATTTTAAAATTTTCACTTTTTTGACATTTTTGCTAGCAGTAAATTTGCAAAATTTGTTAAAAAATGGGTCAAAAATTGAAACTGAAAGTATTTTAATTTTTTTTGACGTAGATTCAAAATATGATAAATACCATTGACAGAAATGCAAAAATTTTGAAAATCGGGTGATTTTTAGCTAAGTTATGGCTTCTTAAAGTTGCAAAAGTCTCAATTTTTTAAACAAAATAACACGTTTTTTCAATTTTTCACTTTTCTTGCCAATTTTTCAAAACATTTAATAAACCTTATATACCGATTTAAAGTATAATAAAAGCCGTATCCAGAAATGCATAGATGAGGAAAATCGGCTAAGTTGTGGAAAAAGTTATGGTTCCTCGGAGATGAGGAAGATATCAATATTTGTTCAAAACGATGATTTTGACCATTTATCACTATTGTGGTCATATTTTCTAAAATATGGGTCAAAATCAAGTGTGGTAAAGTTTTTTTATACTCATTTTAATACCAGAAATCGATTGGGCACAAAAAATTCCGATTTTAAAATTTTCACTTTTTTGACATTTTTGCTAGCAGTAATTTTGCAAAATTTGTTAAAAAATGGGTCAAAAATTGAAACTGAAAGTATTTAAATTTTTTTTGACGTAGATTCAAAATATGATAAATACCATTGACAGAAATGCAAAAATTTTGAAAATCGGCTGATTTTTAGCTAAGTTATGGCATCTCAAAGTAGCAATTTTCTCAATTTTTTGAACCAAAAAACACGTTTTTTCAATTTTTCACTTTCCTTGCCATATTTTTCAAAACATTTAATAAACCTTATATACCGATTTAAAGTATAATAAAAGCCGTATCCAGAAATGCATAAATGAGGAAAATCGGCTAAGTTGTGGAAAAGTTATGGTTGCTCGGAGATGAGGAAGATACCAATATTTAATCAAAACGATGATTTTGACCATTTATCACTATTGTGGTCATATTTTCTAAAATATGGGTCAAAATCAAGTGTGGTAAAGTTTTTTTATACTCATTTTAATACCAGAAATCGATTGGGCACAAAAAATTCCGATTTTAAAATTTTCAATTTTTTGACATTTTTGCTAGTAGTAAGTTTGCAAAATTTGTCAAAAAATGGGTCAAAAATTGAAAAAATAATAATTGAAATAATAAACCTTATATACCGATTTAAAGTATAATAAAAGCCGTATCCAGAAATGCATAAATGAGGAAAATCGGCTAAGTTGTGGAAAAGTTATGGTTCCTCGGAGATGACGATGATTTTGACCATTTATAACTTGTGGCCATATTTTCTAAAATATGGGTCAAAATCAAGTGTGGTAAAGTTTTTTTATACTCATTTTAATACCAGAAATCGATTGGGCACAAAAATTCCGATTTTAAAATTTTCACTTTTTTGACATTTTTGCTAGTAGTAAATTTGCAAAATTTGTCAAAAAATGGGTCAAATTTTAAAACTGACTATTGTACAGTAAAAATATGATCAATACTATTGACAGAAATGCATAAATTTTGAAAATCGGTTGATTTTTAGCTAAGTTATGGCATCTCAAAGTAGCAATTTTCTCAATTTTTTAAACCAAAAAACACGTTTTTTCAACTTTTTACTTTCCTTGCCATATTTTTCAAAACATTTAATAAACCTTATATACCGATTTAAAGTATAATAAAAGCCGTATCCAGAAATGCATAAATGAGGAAAATCGGCTAAGTTGTGGAAAAGTTATGGTTCCTCGGAGATGAGGAAGATATCAATATTTGTTCAAAACGATGATTTTGACCATTTATCACTATTGTGGTCATATTTTCTAAAATATGGGTCAAAATCAAGTGTGGTATAGTTTTTTTATACTCATTTTAATACCAGAAATCGATTGGGCACCAAAAATTCCGATTTTAAAATTTTCACTTTTTTGACATTTTTGCTAGCAGTAAATTTGCAAAATTTGTTAAAAAATGGGTCAAAAATTGAAACTGAAAGTATTTTAATTTTTTTTGACGTAGATTCAAAATATGATAAATACCATTGACAGAAATGCAAAAATTTTGAAAATCGGGTGATTTTTAGCTAAGTTATGGCTTCTTAAAGTTGCAAAAGTCTCAATTTTTTAAACAAAATAACACGTTTTTTCAATTTTTCACTTTTCTTGCCAATTTTTCAAAACATTTAATAAACCTTATATACCGATTTAAAGTATAATAAAAGCCGTATCCAGAAATGCATAGATGAGGAAAATCGGCTAAGTCGTGGAAAAGTTATGGTTCCTCGGAGATGAGGAAGATATCAATATTTGTTCAAAACGATGATTTTGACCATTTATCACTATTGTGGTCATATTTTCTAAAATATGGGTCAAAATCAAGTGTGGTAAAGTTTTTTTATACTCATTTTAATACCAGAAATCGATTGGGCACAAAAAATTCCGATTTTAAAATTTTCACTTTTTTGACATTTTTGCTAGCAGTAATTTTGCAAAATTTGTTAAAAAATGGGTCAAAAATTGAAACTGAAAGTATTTAAATTTTTTTTGACGTAGATTCAAAATATGATAAATACCATTGACAGAAATGCAAAAATTTTGAAAATCGGCTGATTTTTAGCTAAGTTATGGCTTCTCAAAGTTGCAAAAGTCTCAATTTTTTAAACAAAATAACACGTTTTTTCAATTTTTCACTTTTCTTGCCATATTTTTCAAAACATTGAATAAACCTTATATACCGATTTAAAGTATAATAAAAGCCGTATCCAGAAATGCATAAATGAGGAAAATCGGCTAAGTTGTGGAAAAGTTATGGTTCCTCGGAGATGAGGAAGATATTAATATTTGTTCAAAACGATGATTTTGACCTTTTATAACTATTGTGGTCATATTTTCTAAAATTTGGGTCAAAATCAAGTGTGGTAAAGTTTTTTTCTACTCATTTTAATACCAGAAATCGATTGGGCACCAAAAATTCCGATTTTAAAATTTTCACTTTTTTGACATTTTTGCTATCAGTAAATTTGCAAAATTTGTTAAAAAATGGGTCAAAAATTGAAACTGAAAGTATCTAAATTTTTTGACGTAGATTCAAAATATGATAAATACCATTGACAGAAATGCATAAATTTTGAAAATCGGCTGATTTTTAGCTAAGTTATGGCTTCTCAAAGTTGCAAAAGTCTCAATTTTTTAAACCAAAAACACGTTTTTTTTCAATTTATCACTTTCCTGGCCATATTTTTTAAAACATTTAATAAACCTTATATACCGATTTAAAGTATAATAAAAGCCGTATCCAGAAATGCATAAATGAGGAAAATCGGCTAAGTTGTGGAAAAGTTATGGTTTTTCGGAGATGAGGAAGATATCAATATTTGTTCAAAACGATGATTTTGACCATTTATCTCTATTGTGGTCATATTTTCTAAAATATGGGTCAAAATCAAGTGTGGTAAAGTTTTTTTATACTCATTTTAATACCAGAAATCGATTGGGCACCAAAAATTCCGATTTTAAAATTTTCACTTTTTTGACATTTTTGCTAGCAGTAAATTTGCAAAATTTGTTAAAAAATGGGTCAAAAATTGAAACTGAAAGTATTTTAATTTTTTTTGACGTAGATTCAAAATATGATAAATACCATTGACAGAAATGCAAAAATTTTGAAAATCGGGTGATTTTTAGCTAAGTTATGGCTTCTCAAAGTTGCAAAAGTCTCAATTTTTTAAACAAAATAACACGTTTTTTCAATTTTTCACTTTTCTTGCCAATTTTTCAAAACATTTAATAAACCTTATATACCGATTTAAAGTATAATAAAAGCCGTATCCAGAAATGCATAAATGAGGAAAATCGGCTAAGTTGTGGAAAAGTTATGGTTCCTCAAAGATGGGGAATATATCAATATTTGTTCAAAACGATGATTTTGTCCATTTATAACTTTTGTGGCCATATTTTCTAAAATATATGTCAAAATCAAGTGAGGTAAAGTTTTTTATACTCATTTTGATACCAGAAATCGATTGGGCACAAAAAATTCCGATTTTAAAATATTCAATTTTTTGGCATTTTCGCTAGGAGTTAATGTGCAAAGATTGTCAAAAAATGGGTCAAAAATTGAAACTGAAAGTATTTAAATTTTTTTAACGTAGATTTAAAATATGATAAATACCATTGACAGAAATGCAAAAATTTTGAAAATCGGTTGATTTTTAGCTAAGTGATGGCTTCTCAAAGTTGCAAATGTCTCAATTTTTTTAAACCAAAAACACGTTTTTTTCAATTTATCACCTCCTCGCCATATTTTTCAAAACATGTAATAAACCTTATATACCGATTTAAAGTATAATAAAAGCCGTATCCAGAAATGCATAAATGAGGAAAATCGGCTAAGTTGTGGAAAAGTTATGGTTGCTCGGAGATGAGGAAGATACCAATATTTAATCAAAACGATGATTTTGACCATTTATCACTATTGTGGTCATATTTTCTAAAATATGGGTCAAAATCAAGTGTGGTAAAGTTTTTTTATACTCATTTTAATACCAGAAATCGATTGGGCACAAAAAATTCCGATTTTAAAATTTTCAATTTTTTGACATTTTTGCTAGTAGTAAGTTTGCAAAATTTGTCAAAAAATGGGTCAAAAATTGAAAAAATAATAATTGAAATAATAAACCTTATATACCGATTTAAAGTATAATAAAAGCCGTATCCAGAAATGCATAAATGAGGAAAATCGGCTAAGTTGTGGAAAAGTTATGGTTCCTCGGAGATGACGATGATTTTGACCATTTATAACTTGTAGCCATATTTTCTAAAATATGGGTCAAAATCAAGTGTGGTAAAAGTTTTTTTATACTCATTTTAATACCAGAAATCGATTGGGCACAAAAAATTCCGATTTTAAAATTTTCACTTTTTTGACATTTTTGCTAGTAGTAAATTTGCAAAATTTGTCAAAAAAATGGGTCAAATTTTAAAAAACTGACTATTGTACAGTAAAAATATGATCAATACTATTGACAGAAATGCATAAATTTTGAAAATCGGTTGATTTTTAGCTAAGTTATGGCATCTCAAAGTAGCAATTTTCTCAATTTTTTAAACCAAAAAACACGTTTTTTCAACTTTTTACTTTCCTTGCCATATTTTTCAAAACATTTAATAAACCTTATATACCGATTTAAAGTATAATAAAAGCCGTATCCAGAAATGCATAAATGAGGAAAATCGGCTAAGTTGTGGAAAAGTTATGGTTCCTCGGAGATGAGGAAGATATCAATATTTGTTCAAAACGATGATTTTGACCATTTATCACTATTGTGGTCATATTTTCTAAAATATGGGTCAAAATCAAGTGTGGTAAAGTTTTTTATACTCATTTTAATACCAGAAATCGATTGGGCACAAAAATTCCGATTTTAAAATTTTCACTTTTTTGACATTTTTGCTAGCAGTAAATTTGCAAAATTTGTTAAAAAATGGGTCAAAAATTGAAACTGAAAGTATTTTAATTTTTTTTGACGTAGATTCAAAATATGATAAATACCATTGACAGAAATGCAAAAATTTTGAAAATCGGGTGATTTTTAGCTAAGTTATGGCTTCTTAAAGTTGCAAAAGTCTCAATTTTTTAAACAAAATAACACGTTTTTTCAATTTTTCACTTTTCTTGCCAATTTTTCAAAACATTTAATAAACCTTATATACCGATTTAAAGTATAATAAAAGCCGTATCCAGAAATGCATAGATGAGGAAAATCGGCTAAGTTGTGGAAAAGTTATGGTTCCTCGGAGATGAGGAAGATATCAATATTTGTTCAAAACGATGATTTTGACCATTTATCACTATTGTGGTCATATTTTCTAAAATATGGGTCAAAATCAAGTGTGGTAAAGTTTTTTATACTCATTTTAATACCAGAAATCGATTGGGCACAAAAATTCCGATTTTAAAATTTTCACTTTTTTGACATTTTTGCTAGCAGTAATTTTGCAAAATTTGTTAAAAAATGGGTCAAAAATTGAAACTGAAAGTATTTAAATTTTTTTTGACGTAGATTCAAAATATGATAAATACCATTGACAGAAATGCAAAAATTTTGAAAATCGGCTGATTTTTAGCTAAGTTATGGCTTCTCAAAGTTGCAAAAGTCTCAATTTTTTAAACAAAATAACACGTTTTTTCAATTTTTCACTTTTCTTGCCATATTTTTCAAAACATTGAATAAACCTTATATACCGATTTAAAGTATAATAAAAGCCGTATCCAGAAATGCATAAATGAGGAAAATCGGCTAAGTTGTGGAAAAGTTATGGTTCCTCGGAGATGAGGAAGATATTAATATTTGTTCAAAACGATGATTTTGACCTTTTATAACTATTGTGGTCATATTTTCTAAAATTTGGGTCAAAATCAAGTGTGGTAAAGTTTTTTTCTACTCATTTTAATACCAGAAATCGATTGGGCACCAAAATTCCGATTTTAAAATTTTCACTTTTTTGACATTTTTGCTATCAGTAAATTTGCAAAATTTGTTAAAAAATGGGTCAAAAATTGAAACTGAAAGTATCTAAATTTTTTTGACGTAGATTCAAAATATGATAAATACCATTGACAGAAATGCATAAATTTTGAAAATCGGCTGATTTTTAGCTAAGTTATGGCTTTTCAAAGTTGCAAAAGTCTCAATTTTTTAAACCAAAAACACGTTTTTTTTCAATTAATCACTTTCCTGGCCATATTTTTTAAAACATTTAATAAACCTTATATACCGATTTAAAGTATAATAAAAGCCGTATCCAGAAATGCATAAATGAGGAAAATCGGCTAAGTTGTGGAAAAGTTATGGTTTTTCGGAGATGAGGAAGATATCAATATTTGTTCAAAACGATGATTTTGACCATTTATCTCTATTGTGGTCATATTTTCTAAAATATGGGTCAAAATCAAGTGTGGTAAAGTTTTTTATACTCATTTTAATACCAGAAATCGATTGGGCACCAAAATTCCGATTTTAAAATTTTCACTTTTTGACATTTTTGCTAGCAGTAAATTTGCAAAATTTGTTAAAAAATGGGTCAAAATTGAAACTAAAAGTATTTTAATTTTTTTGACGTAGATTCAAAATATGATAAATACCATTGACAGAAATGCAAAAATTTTGAAAATCGGGTGATTTTTAGCTAAGTTATGGCTTCTCAAAGTTGCAAAAGTCTCAATTTTTAAACAAAATAACACGTTTTTTCAATTTTTCACTTTTCTTGCCAATTTTTCAAAACATTTAATAAACCTTATATACCGATTTAAAGTATAATAAAAGCCGTATCCAGAAATGCATAAATGAGGAAAATCGGCTAAGTTGTGGAAAAGTTATGGTTCCTCAAAGATGGGAATATATCAATATTTGTTCAAAACGATGATTTTGTCCATTTATAACTTTTGTGGCCATATTTTCTAAAATAT
>JAECWN010000399.1:0-80394 GCA_018150725.1 Drosophila quadrilineata | reverse complement strand
GTCATTGCTCTTTAAACTTGACAAAATCGTTTATTTTCTACTAAAAAACTGCAATTTCACTGCAATTTCTTTCTTTTTCAACCATAGTTCCTATATGTAAAGAATTTTAAATGCTAGTTCAAAAATGGATTAAAACGTTTTTCAGAAATGTAAAATTTTTGAAAATCGGCTGATTTTTGGAAAAGTTACGACTTCTTAAAGTTGATAAAGGAATCCAAAAATGGCCAAAAATTGTCGAAAATTAATAAATGTCAAAAGTAACCACTTTTGATGCAGATTCAAACTATATTCGATACCATAATCAGAAATGCAAAAATTGTTAACATTGGGTGATTTTTAGCAAAGTTATTGCTCTTCAAAGTTGACAAAATCGTTAATTTTTTACTAAAAAACGATTTCACTGCAATTTCTTTCTCTTTCAACCATAGTTTCTATATTTAAAGAATTTAAAATGCTAGTTCAAAAAAAGGATTAAAACGTTTTTCAGAAATGTAAAAATTTTGAAAATCGACTGATTTTTGGAAAAGTTACGACTTCTTAAAGTTGATAAAGGAATCCAAAAATATCCAAAAATTGTCAAAAATTATAAAATGTCAAAAGTATCCAATTTTGATGCAGATTCAAACTATGTTCGTTACCATAATCAGAAATGCAAAAATTATAAAAATTGGGTGATTTTTAGCAAAGTTATTGCTCTTCAAAGTTGACAAAATCGTTAATTTTTTACTAAAAAACGATTTCACTGCCATTTCTTTCTCTTTCAACCATAGTTTCTATATGTAAAGAATTTTAAATGCTAGTTCAAAAAAGGATTAAAGCGTTTTTCAGAAATGTATCAATTTTGAAAATCGGCTAATTTTTGGAAAAGTTATGACTTCTTAAAGTTGATAAAGGAATCCAATAATAGCCGAAAATAGTCAAAAATTATAAAATGTTAAAGTAACTTATTTTGATGCAGATTCAAACTATGTTCGTTACCATAATCAGAAATGCAAAAATAATAAAAATTGGGTGATTTTTAGCAAAGTTATTGCTTTTCAAAGTTGACAAAATCGATAATTTTTTACTTAAAAACGATTTTACTGCAATTTGTTTATCTTTCAAACATAGTTTCTATATGTAAAGAATTTTAAATGCTAGTTGAAAAAATGATTAAAGCGTTTTTCAGAAATGTAAAAATTTTGAATACCGGAAATTTTGGAAAAGTTATGACTTCTTAAAGTTGATAAAGGAATCCAAAAATATCCTAAAATAGTCAGAAATTATAAAATGTCAAAAGTAACCAATTTTGATGCAGATTCAAACTATGTTCGTTAACATAATCAGAAATGCAAACATTTTTAAAATTGGGTTATTTGTAGCAAAGTTATTGCTTTTCAAAGTTGACGAAATCGTTATTTTTTTACTAAAAAACGATTTCACTGCCATTTCTTTCTCTTTCAACCATAGTTTCTATATGTAAAGAATTTTAAATGCTAGTTCAAAAAAGTATTAAAACGTTTTTCAGAAATGTAAAAATTTTGAAAATTAGAAATTTTGGAAAAGTTACGACTTCTTAAATTTGATAAAGGAATCCAAAAATGGACAAAAATAGTCAAAAATTAAAAAGTTTCAATAGTTAACAATCTTAATGCAGATTCAAACTATGTTTGATACCATAATCAGAAATTCAAAAATTTTAAAAATTGGGTGATTTTTAGCAAAGTTATTGCTTTTCAAAGTTGACGAAATCGATCATTTTTTACTTAAAAACGATTTTACTGCAATTTGTTTATCTTTCAAACATAGTTTCTATATGTAAAGAATTTTAAATGCTAGTTGAAAAAATGATTAAAGCGTTTTTCAGAAATGTAAAAATTTTGAATATCGGAAATTTTGGAAAAGTTATGACTTCATAAAGTTGATAATGGAATCCAAAAATATCCTAAAATAGTCAGAAATTATAAAATGTCAAAAGTAACCATTTTTGATGCAGATTCAAACTATGTTCGTTACCATAATCAGAAATGCAAAAATTATAAAAATTGGGTGATTTGTAGCAAAGTTATTGCTTTTCAAAGTTGACGAAATCGTTATTTTTTTTACTAAAAAACGATTTCACTGCCATTTCTTTCTCTTTCAACCATAGTTTCTATATGTAAAGAATTTTAAATGCTAGTTCAAAAAAGTATTAAAACGTTTTTCAGAAATGTAAAAATTTTGAAAATTGGAAATTTTGGAAAAGTTACGACTTCTTAAATTTGATAAAGGAATCCAAAAATGGACAAAAATAGTCAAAAATTAAAAAGTTTCAAAAATAAACAATTTTAATGCAGATTCAAACTATGTTCGATACCATAATCAGAAATTCAAAAATTTTAAAAATTGGGGGATTTTTAGCAAAGTTATTCCTCTTCAAAGTTGACAAAATCGTTAATTTTTTACTAAAAAACGATTTTGCTGCAATTTCTTTCTCTTTCAACCATAGTTTCTATATGTAAAGAATTTTAAATGCTAGTTGAAAAAACGATTAAAGCGTTTTTCAGATATGTAAAAATTTTGAAAATCGGAAATTTTGGAAAAGTTACGACTTCTTAAAGTTGATAAAAGAATCCAAAAATGGCCAAAAATGGTCAAAAATTAAAAAATGTCAAAAGTCAATTTTGTCAATTTTGTCAAAAATTAAAAAATTTCAAAAGAAAGCAATTTTAAAAATCGGCTGATTTTTGGAAAAGTTATGACTTCTTAAAGTTGATAAAGGAATCCAAAAATGGACAAAAATAGTCAAAAATTAAAAAGTTTCAATAGTTAACAATCTTAATGCAGATTCAAACTATGTTTGATACCATAATCAGAAATTCAAAAATTTTAAAAATTGGGTGATTTTTAGCAAAGTTATTGCTTTTCAAAGTTGACGAAATCGATCATTTTTTACTTAAAAACGATTTTACTGCAATTTGTTTATCTTTCAAACATAGTTTCTATATGTAAAGAATTTTAAATGCTAGTTGAAAAAATGATTAAAGCGTTTTTCAGAAATGTAAAAATTTTGAATATCGGAAATTTTGGAAAAGTTATGACTTCATAAAGTTGATAAAGGAATCCAAAAATATCCTAAAATAGTCAGAAATTATAAAATGTCAAAAGTAACCATTTTTGATGCAGATTCAAACTATGTTCGTTACCATAATCAGAAATGCAAAAATTATAAAAATTGGGTGATTTGTAGCAAAGTTATTGCTTTTCAAAGTTGACGAAATCGTTATTTTTTTTACTAAAAAACGATTTCACTGCCATTTCTTTCTCTTTCAACCATAGTTTCTATATGTAAAGAATTTTAAATGCTAGTTCAAAAAAGTATTAAAACGTTTTTCAGAAATGTAAAAATTTTGAAAATTGGAAATTTTGGAAAAGTTACGACTTCTTAAATTTGATAAAGGAATCCAAAAATGGACAAAAATAGTCAAAAATTAAAAAGTTTTAAAAATAAACAATTTTAATGCAGATTCAAACTATGTTCGATACCATAATCAGAAATTCAAAAATTTTAAAAATTGGGGGATTTTTAGCAAAGTTATTCCTCTTCAAAGTTGACAAAATCGTTAATTTTTTACTAAAAAACGATTTTGCTGCAATTTCTTTCTCTTTCAACCATAGTTTCTATATGTAAAGAATTTTAAATGCTAGTTGAAAAAACGATTAAAGCGTTTTTCAGATATGTAAAAATTTTGAAAATCGGAAATTTTGGAAAAGTTACGACTTCTTAAAGTTGATAAAAGAATCCAAAAATGGCCAAAAATGGTCAAAAATTAAAAAATGTCAAAAGTCAATTTTGTCAATTTTGTCAAAAATTAAAAAATTTCAAAAGAAAGCAATTTTAAAAATCGGCTGATTTTTGGAAAAGTTATGACTTCTTAAAGTTGATAAAGGAATCCAAAAATATCCAAAAATAGTCAAAAATGATAAAATGTCAAAAGTAACCAATTTTGTTTCAGATTCAAACTACATTCATTACCATAATCAGAAATGCAAAAAATTTTAAAATTGGGTGATTTTTAGCAAAGTTATTGCTCTTCAAAGTTGACAAAATCGTTAATTTTTTACTAAAAAACGATTTTGCTGCAATTTCTTTCTCTTTCAACCATAGTTTCTATATGGAAAGAATTTTAAATGCTAGTTGAAAAAACGATTAAAGCGTTTTTCAGAAATGTAAAAATTTTGAAAATCGTCTGATTTTTGGAAAAGTTATGACTTCTTAAAGTTGATAAAGGAATCCAAAAATGGCCAAAAATAGTCAAAAATTATAAAAAGTCAAAAGTAACCAATTTTGATGCAGATTCAAACTATGTTCGTTACCATAATCAGAAATTTTTTTATTTATTTATTTATTTATTTATTTAATGTCAACTATAAACAGTCGTCAGACAATTAAAACGTAACATTAAAATTAAATTTTAAAAATAATTAAATTAAATATATATATATATATTTATTTTTAAAAATAAAAAATTAGAATTAAATTAAAAGAAATAAAAATAATAAAAAAAATAGTTCTGGGGTGAGTAGATTTAAATTGATTCAACATTTGTTGCTAGGATTGGGGAAACCCAGAAAAACCCAATCAATTCAATGACCACCACCAGAGATTTTGTGATTAATGGACGAGTAAATGTTCTAAGATTAAGGCTTTATTAGTAGAAACAGAAAACTCTAATCTAATAACCCTGTAAAGTCTGTTAAACTCAGAACATAATACTCTAAATGGTTCACGCATAAGGTAATTAGTAGGGCAAGTGCTAATTGTTAATTAGGAAAAGAATCAGGTAGATCTAATAGGAAATGAAAAGTTTAATTTGTTAAACAAGAAAGGGGCGTTAATATCACCATTGATAAGTTTAAGAATGAAAGTTACACCCAGCACAGTGCGACGGTGAGAAAGAGAAGGAAGATTAATAGTAATCTACTAGGATATGGCGGAAGGTTAAGCTGTGGTGACCAGTTTAAGTATGTTAGTGCAAAAATTAGAAACTTCTTTTGCACCGACTCGATTTTGTTTTTGTAAGTGTGATACTGTGGTGACCACAAACAGGACCCATACTCGAAAATGCGACGTACCAGAGAGACGTAAAGCTGTTTCGTCGTTTAAGGGTCATTGAATTCCTTAGACCAACGCTTAATGAAACCTAAAACCTTCATGGCTTTATTTACCATGAACTCAATGTGATCATTGAAGGAGAGTTCACGATCAAGTAAGATGCCTAGGTCGTTGATTTGAGATATATTCTCAAGAAGATGGCCGTCTAAGAAGTATTCAACATGCAAAGGTTGCGTCCTGTAAAAAGTCATGGCTTTGCACTTTGAGGGCAGTAAGATTGGTTTTACACCATGAATTGAAGATGTTAAGATCAGCTTACAGTAAAAAGCTGACCTGAGTCAGTCCTTATAAGAGAGGCATAATTTAACGTCATCTGCATACATCAAAACAGCACTATTCTTAATAATAGACGGAAGGTCATTAATAAATAAATTGAAAAGCAATGGTCCGAGGTGGCTACCTTGGGGCACTCCTGAATAAACAAAGATCTGCTTAGAAAGGGCAGAATTGAACATAACTCTTTGAGTTCTATTTTTAAGATAATTGGAAATCCAGTTCATAAGAGTATGAGGAAAACCAAGAAGCGATAACTTGTGCATTAGGAGAGTCTGGTTTACAGAATCAAATGCTTTACTGAAGTCAGTGTAGATAACATCCGTTTGCATCGTACTATGAAGCCCACTAATGACAATAGAGGAGAGTTCCAATTAGTTTGTGGTAGTAGATTTGGATCTCACAAAGCCATGCTGGGTTGGTGAGATGATTGAGCTACATAAGTGTTGCAGTTGAGAAGTAATGATTTTCTCGAATAATTTAGGAATAGCAGACAACTTAGAAATAGCTCTATAGATCATGACGTCAGATTTAGAGCCTTTTTTGTGTAAGGGAATAACATAAGATTCTTTCCATAACTTAGGAAATAATCCGGTGGAAATGGACAAACAAAAAAGTTTAAGAATTGGCTTACAGAGCGAATTTGCACAGTATCTGAGAACACAGCCAGGCACCCCATCTGGCCCAGGAGAAAAAGATGGCTTGACCAGACTCAGCTCACAACCTAACGAACTTTCCGTAATCGGCGGACCGAAAACAGAGTTAGATGGATAGATTGTATAAGGATAAGGACACTTAGAATCGTAAATCTTAGACGAATAAGTATCCTGGAAAAAATCTGCAAATAAGTCCGAAATATATTGATCGGTACTAGCTGTTTTCTCGTTTAGAGTTAGAGAAGAAGGATATGAAGCAGCTCGCCGTTTTAGATTTACAAAATTATAAAACTGCTTAGGGTCTTTGGCAAATTGTAATCTACAGCGAGTTAAATATGCACTATAGCAACGGTGGTTCAGAGTATCAAAACCAGACTTAGCGCTAACATACCTTGAAAAATCAATAAGCCTACCAGATAATTCTTAAGTCTACAAAGTTCCCTAGAGAACCAAGGTAGTTTTATAAACTTAGAAATATACACCCTAGGAACACTCGATTCAAAAATAGAGTTTATAGCTCTATAAAAAATGTCAATCGCACATTCTAAATTATTAGAAGATTACAATTCCGACCAATCGTAGTTATTAAATAAAATATTGAGATCACTAAAGTTTACTTTACGAATCCAGTAGTGTTTAGTGGTTGGAAGTGTTTTATTTTGCTGCCCGGATGGTGACAGCAAAATAGCGAGCTTTAAATTGGGGTGGATCGCATCATCAGGTGAAACTAAAGGATCAATTCTTACAACAGTATCGCATACCTGATCTAATACAAAGTTCAAGTATTCGGTTCCTGCTATTTCGAATTGAGTTGACCTGAGATTAAGTTCAAGAAGTCCCGACAGAAACTCGTTAGAAGTCATTAAGTCGTTGTTATCCGTTGTTAAAGTCACCAACAACTACCAAACAGTCTTTATCCAAAAGCATGCTGGACAAAGATTGAATTACCGTTAAGTGAGCTAGGTATACAGATAAATCAGACTGGGGAGGAATATATGAACAGGAAATATATAAGTTAATGTTATGAATTCGCACTTTCACACATACAATTTCTATATTAGTGGGGGAGTTACTTACTAATTGCAATACAAGATTAGATTTTATCGCAATAAGGACGCCACCACCATTCTATCACATCTATAAGTCTCATAAAGAGGTGAAAGTATAGATGCATCAAGAATATCAGGTTTAAGCCAGGTCTCTGTAAATGCCGAAATGTTATGTTCGAAAGAAAAACTATCTACATAAAGGTTAGAAAGTTTTGACTTAAGGCCTCTAACATTCTGATAAGCAAACAGAATGGAAGAATTTATTAGTTTTTTGACGGAACATTAGTAGGAGGAGAAGAGGGTACTGATGACTTATGTCTCTTTTGCGGACTGTACTCCTTTACAACCATATCATCCAGCCAAAAAGCATTAGTACAAATAGTACTAAATGCACTTGTGGGGACAGATATTTTGAAGGAGCAAATTTCTCTATGATGCTTAAATTTGAATTTCTCAACGGTCATGTTGGGACAATTATTATTAAGCTTGTTTAAAATATACGCCTTAACATCTTCAGTTGAAGTTTCAGACGCCAGGCGAGAAATAAAAATTTGGCGTCTATTAGGTACAGACTTAAGAGGTCTGGCCGTCTCCACTACGCAAGGAAAAACATTTGCAGGCGTGGGATGCTTAAGGGAATTAAACACCCGAAGATGATTAACCTCGGATGATGCAAGAGGCATATCATTGGAAGGCCTATCTTTCTTGGGTCTATTGGGTTTAGAGCTAGGCGGGTTTGAAATAGCTGCAGAACGAATTGTTTAAGAAATATTTTCAGTAGTCAAAGTCGGAGTAATAATTACCTCCGGTGGTGAGCTACTAGTAGAAGGCACACCCACAATAGACGGCTCAGGAAAAATTTTAAAATTATTAAACTTAAATTCCATTGCTTGGAATTCCTTGTGAAGAAGGTCAAAGTTTTTTTTTTAAGCACAGAAATTATTGCGCGTATGCATTGCAAATGATTGCATATTAATTTCCGTCTCACGGCAAGCTTCACATCACCATTTAAGACCCGTCTTATTAGCGATGTGATTTTTGACACGCACTGTGAAACCTGTACATTTAAAATGCGCTAGATTGTCACACAGCTGGCAGCTAATATAATCTGCCTTAGGATCAGACATTACCTTGCAGACTTTAATGCAGCACGAAGTCCTGATTATAAGGAATAAAAGATCCAAAAAAAGAAAAAAAGAAATAATAAGAAGTCAGTTATATTTTTTAATGTAACTAAACTTGTGTCGAGTGCTGTAGAATGACAGACAGCAATAACACAATGCAAAAAGCAAGAGAGAGACAATAAGAAACCGTTTATGTTAAGCATGCAATGGGAGAGCACTAGTTAGGAGAGTGACGAAAGCTGAGGTGAAGAATAAGCGAAAAAGAAGCGACGCGCACTATTTGTAAATATAATTATAGAGAAATGCAATTTCTTAATACTAAACACAGGTAGTGTGACACTAACAGGAGTAAAAACGCACTACACAGTATTAATGTTGAATTTGGTACTTTTAAGATTATTAAAATACTATAAGAATTACAAAATACAAATGAATTACAAGAGCCAAATTAGACACGTCTACTCTGTACAACATCCGTGGTTGGTCGAAAATTGACCCAACTTCGTAAACTTGAATACCAATTTTGGAAGTTCGGTCAAATTTCGACTATTGTCAAAAAATGACCCAATTTTCATAATTGGTATTTTGTTATGTTTTGTTAATAAAAATTAAAGAAGACAGTAGATGAAGTCAATAAGTAAATCTAAACATTATAATCTTTAATATGTCACCACATATGCTCCAGTACGCCTAATAGTTTCAACGCTATGGAAGTTCGAAATTTACGGCACGACGTACATACTTTAAGTTGTGAGCCACTGTATATGTTAATCAAAGTCTCGAAGTAAAGAAACTGATGAGTCGAGTCGTTGTACTGAACTGAACTGAACTGACTGACTGACTCAGGATCGGCTCTCCTTTTATTTCATTTTCTGGGTACTTATTGCTATGTACAAAGTATGTGCTTAGAACTAGTATATAGGCTAATAGTCACGTAGTATCGAAGCATACATATATAATGTGATCCTCAGACTGATATTTTCTCACATAGCATATTTATATAATATTATCTTATACACTGATAGGCCCTCATGCAGTTTCACATAACATTATTTTAGGACTAGGTCAATGAGACCCATGAACCCTATGTCAATAGTAGATGTTTTTATTGATCTTTGTGTTAGTACCAGCGGTCGTAAATAGTACCTGTTGTAGTGGGCGGGAATGGAATCCTGGGGTCCTAGGGTGTGTGATTCCTGTGATATTGAGCGGCGAAGATTCCGCTGCTCGTCGTCTGTTGAGTTGAGTGGCTGCTGTTGTATGTCCGCTGCTGTTGTATGTACGTATGTACATACGTTGATGAGCTGCGGAGTGAGGGGGTAGTGGAGTTGGTAAAACAATACGCGGGGTTGCACTTGTTTTAATAACTGTTGCTTTATTTTGGCAACTTGGGGCACAAGAGTATGTGCTGCATTAATAAACTATTTACAAAATATAGGCGGTTGAATTGCTAAGTCGGGGGTGACTTGCGAGATTATTTATTTGAGAGAATTAATTAGCGAAGGTCAACTCCACGATAGCCGATCGTCGGGTATCGATACTATCGATGAGGAGTATCGTGTGGAGCAGCCGAATCAGCTGCTCGGCGTTGCCATCTGACGCAAACATTCCGGCCCCCTTGCAACGTTGTTGCAAAGAATGACCGATGGGGGGACCGATGTTGGGTGTAGTTGCCGTTTTCTTAATCCTGCTGCTTTGGGTTAAAGGGGAAGCAGTAAGCTTCGCAGCAGTCTTCCACTGGCAGTGCGATCGGCATCGGGGCGGGTTCCGAGGCCTAGGCGGCCGCAGCTGGGACTCTACCGACTCGAGGTGCAGCAATAAGTAGTGATCTCCTACACACTTGCGACATCCCTGGAGAGTCCGGCATGATGTCCCTGAATGCTGATGGGCAAGACAATTGGGGCAAGACAATTGGGGCAGTACCGTTTGGCGAGTACTACCCGAAGCCTCTTCTCCGCAATCAGCTGGAGGAATCGCTGACATTGACGGAGAGCGTGGAATCCCTTACAGGCCCGGCATCGAAAGGTGCTGGACTGGTCCTCAGGCGTCGTATTCTGAAATGGAGTACATCGAAATGAGATTTTCTGAACAGTGGTCGTGGATGGCTGATAGGACAGAGGGTCTTGCAGGCCAGCTTCCAAAGGCAGCGGCACGAGGGGTGCAGAGCGATTGTACTTGCAAAAGCCTTCCTGGCGACGACAGCGCTGATTCCTTTGGGTCGTAGAGGTTGTCGGTGGCACTCTTAGGATCGCTGGAGGCGGAAATTGCTCAGATGTGAGAGCCTCTCCGGACATTGGAGAGCAGTCCTTTGGATGGAGTCCAGTCTCGGTGGGCCGCTGCTGTCGAGGACTCGCACTGATAAGATTGATGCGAGCGGAGAGCGATGCGATCGACTTTGCTGTGGAACGGGGGATCGGACCCGTGAGAACCCAGCCGAAAATAGTTTCTTGGCCGAGCAGAGTTCCGCAGAGATTCGGTTTGAATCCTCCCAATAGGATAGACGGAAGGATATCCGATCCTATCAGGAGATCAATCTCTGAGCTACGGCAGAAGGATGGGTCTGCCCACTTGAGGTGTGGCAGATTGTGGAAAACGCCGTGGGGTATACTCGTTGACGGAAGGTCTCCAGCGAGGTGTGGGAGCACATAGGCTGTTGCATCAATGCGCACATTGGGCTTAAGAGGGGACCCAATCTGGAAGCCACACACTTTGTGTGATTGGGCCTCAGTGCTCTGACTCAGGCCGGACACTTGGGCCAGAATTGGCTGGGAAGGCAACTGGATTGAGTTGCTGAGTCGCTCGGAAATAAAAGTGGCTTCGGATCCAGAGTCGAGCAACGCGCGAGCGGGGCATACCCCGCTATCATATGACATATCACACCTGCGTGACATATGTGGACAATGGCAGTGCCCAAGAGGACTCCTCGCGTGTTGGTAGCAAAAAAGCTTTGCACAGTGTTGGAAGTAGTGGACTGTATGTTGGACAGAGGATGATCCGGAGCGCTTGAGGCAGCGAGAACGGTTGAAGTGGAGAGAGAGTCGCGACTCGGAGCTGAGACGTCGCGATGCAGAAGGGTATTGTGTCGCCGTGTACAGACATAGCAGCTATGCTGACTGGGACAGTCACGGACTTTGTGACTGCGGGCGAAACAATTACTACATAACCCACTTCGAGTTATGTATGTCGACCTCTGTTGGACCGACATCTGCAGGAACTTGGTGCAGACACGCACAGGGTGATTCTCTTTGGAGCAGAGATCACATTTTGGAGCCGCTAACCTGATGATGGATCTGTAGGAGTGTATCCGATCCGGTCCTGAGCTTCTTGGAGTGGCCTTGGAATGGCTGGCTCCTAGGGGCTGACGGTTCGAGACGGGCGATATGACATCCTCGATGGCTTCAAGAGTGAGATATCGTTCTCCGAGGAATCTGTCCATCTCTTGCCAGGTGGGGATGTCATATTTCTTCAATAAGCTGTGCTCCCAAAGGGCAAGGGTCGCCTTAGGAAGCTTGGAGGAGCAAAGAAATATAAGGAGACAATCCCAGTTGTCTGTGGAGACGTTAGAGTGTTCTAACGCTGTCAGACAACCGTGGATTGTGCTCTGTAGTCCTTTGAGTGCATTTGCAGTCTCTGAGGTAACTGGAGATAGGTTGAAAAGGGTTTTAAGCTGACTATTAACCAATAGCCGCTTATTTTCAAACCTTTCAGAGAGAGCGGCCCACGCTGAACAGAAGCCGTCATTAGTCAGCGGAGATCGTGCTACAATTGCCTTGGCCTCGCCACTTGTTTTGGCGTTCAAATGGAACAGCTGTTCTACGGCAGTCAACTGAGGGTTGTTGATGTAGATCGCCGTGAAAAGGTCTCGGAACGTGGGCCATTTGGTGTAATCCCCGTGAAACACCTCAATGTCGCAGGGGGGTAGTCGACAGCCAGTGGAAAAGGCAGCTGCAGGAGCGGGAGGAGCTGCAGGACGGAGCAGAGTAGATGCATCGTCAATTTGCTGACTTAGCATGGCAACACACTGCTCATATATGCTGTAGCAGTGGTCGTAGGTCGACTCCATGGCCAAAACATCATCGCTCAGTTCCTTAGGATTGAGAACCCGAGAGCAACGCTCGTACTCAGACTCAACTTTGTGCCACAAGGATTTAATGTGGTCACGGCGGACTTGGAGGGTGTAGAGAGTAGAAGTTCCTCTCGAGGGTCTATTGAGTCGATCATTAAACTTAATAAGTTTTCTTGCGATGGAATTGAAGTCGGAAAGGGCCATGACAGATGTGGAGTGACTTAAGGGTGCAGCAGCGGGATGGGTCTTGTCGTTAAGACGAGAAGACGACGGGCTTGGGACAGGCAAATTGAGGCCTGCTGGAATGGGCGATATGGAGAATCGCCTGACACTGTGTGGTGCTGCAACAGATTAAGTTCGTCGCTGTGATGATTTGTCACCGATGGGCATCTGGTGCTAGCACGACCGAAAAAAACAGTGTATTACTGATTCACAGTGCCCAGGTGGATCTAATTAGATATCCACAGGTGTAGAATAACACAGTTGGATAAGCAAAAAAACACAAACAAATGCTTGCTTATCTTTAAAGTTGGTGCGTGAATGTGAGTGAACAGCGCAAAGAAGACAAGCTGATAACGGACGGCCGGTTAGCAACTACACATACAAAACCACACACACACGTATTGAGACGTATGCTTGTATATATGTATGTATGTATAGCTGTAACTCGGCTCAGCTGTAACTTCTTGCCGAGGACGTTCAACTTTGCGTTTCGTTTTGTTTTTATGGATTTAAAAACAAACGCGAGACAGTTGATGTTTTAGAAGAAATCACACTTGTACTTATCTGGATATAAGCTTTGAGATTCCCGCGGTGCGAGCCGGTAAAGACGAAAGGATATTCGTCCCGAAAGGATATTCTATCGAAAGGATATTCGCTCCGGCTCGAAGGACCAAATGTTGTGGTGGGCGGGAATGGAATCCTGGGGTCCTAGGGTGTGTGATTCCTGTGATATTGAGTGGCGAAGATTCCGCTGCTCGTCGTCTGTTGAGTTGAGTGGCTGCTGTTGTATGTCCGCTGCTGTTGTATGTACGTATGTACATACGTTGATGAGCTGCGGAGTGAGGGGGTAGTGGAGTTGGTAAAACAATACGCGGGGTTGCACTTGTTTTAATAACTGTTGCTTTATTTTGGCAACTTGGGGCACAAGAGTATGTGCTGCATTAAAAAACTATTTACAAAATATAGGCGGTTGAATTGCTAAGTCGGGGGTGACTTGCGAGATTATTTATTTGAGAGAATTAATTAGCGAAGGTCAACTCCACGATAGCCGATCGTCGGGTATCGATACTATCGATGAGGAGTATCGTGTGGAGCAGCCGAATCAGCTGCTCGGCGTTGCCATCTGACGCAAACAGTACCCTTTGTCAACTCAAGTGGCTTTGGCCTTACATAATTTTTGTGAGCTGAGGCACTGACCATATAACACATAGATCGGACATTTCATACAAGCGTTTTTGACACAAAATTTTCTTGCGAGGCGTCCCAGCAGAGGCTCGGCGTCGTTACGAGACGTCCCAGCAGAGGCTGAGCGTCGTTACGAAGTGTCTCAGCAGAGCCGAAGGCAGCCGAACTAATCGTTTCATTCTTACTTGGGCTGCTGCTGAGAGAGCATGAATTGCGCAAGAATGTACGCCTTTTAGGATCGTTAACAACAACAACATAATAGCGAGAAAGCATTATAGAGACCGCATATCGCCATGCTTCTCGCACTCTTGTCATTAATGTTGTTAGCAATCCACCCCCGTTTCGTTTGCTTGCGACTGAATGTCCGATCTATGTGTTATATGGTCAGTGGTTATACGGAGCAACGAAGCGGATAAATACGTTTGCGCTTCTGGATGAAGGCTCATCGGTAACTATGATCGACGACGACATAGTAGAGGCACTGGAATTGAAGAGTGAGCGCCGACAACTTAATGTTCAATGGTTTGGAGGAAGGGCAACCAGAGAGCCCACCAATGTAACAAGCCTGAAAATAAGTGGCGTGGACATGGTTAAGCGTCACGCGTTGCGAAACTTGAGCTTACCAATGCAAAGTCTACGACGTCAAGACGTACAGGCTACGGATAAACATGCGCGACTGCCGATGAAACCATACAACAATGTGGTACCAAAGGTACTCATCGGATTGGATCACGCGCACCTTGGGATACCGATGCGAACCAGACGATTCGCATTGAAGGGACCTTATGCGGCCGCCACAGAGCTTGGATGGGTGGAGATCAACAGTTGAGGAACTCACCGAAGTCATGCCTACTTGCAGCATCTCAGAGAGATGCCATAGAAAAGATGGTGAATGACTACTTCGAGACGGAGAACATTGGGGTGAAGCCCTCGCGTCCGGTCGCAGCTAGTGATGACGAACGAGCCCAGAGAATACTCGAAGAAGCCACGGTGAAGCTGACCAAAAGATACCAGACCAGATTACTGTGGAGAAGGGACGATGTTGCACTTCCAAGGAGCTACGACATGGCCCTCCGCCGGTTGGTAAATATTGAAGGGAAAATGAAGCGCGATGCGTGGTTCGCGCAGGCATACAAAAGAATAAACAGGACTACGTCAACAAGGGATATGCTCTGCGTTTAGAGCATAACGAGGTTACGTCTGCGAACGGTAGCAGACTTTGGTACTTGCCACATTTTGGAGTGGAGAATCCGAATAAGCCAGGAAAGATTTGGTTAGTTTTCGACGCAGCCGCGAAAGTTGGGAATGTGTCACTGTTAATCAGAGTCTTGAAATAAAGAGACTGATGAGTCGAGTTGTTGAACTGAACTGAACTGAACTGACTGACTGCCGATTCAGGACCGGCTCTCCTTTTATTTCATTTTCTCGCTACTTATTGCTATGTACAAATTATGTGCTTAGAACTAGTATATAGGCTAATAGGCATATATAATGTGATCCTCGGACATATATTTTCTCACATACAATATTTATATAATATTATCTTGTATACTGATAGGCCCTCTGCAGTGTCACATAACATTATTTTGGGACTAGAACGACGAGACCCATGAACCCAATGTCAATCGTACATGTTTTTATTGATCTTTGCGTTGGTACCAGCGGTCGTAAATAGTACCCTTTGTCAACTCAAGTGGCTTAGGCCTTACATAATTTATGTGAGTTGAGGATACAAGTACTTGACTTGGCTATTGACAGTATATGCTTCTTATCTTATTTAACATGTTCCTACTGTCCTAAGATCATACATATTTATTATACAATGCATGTTCATGCTTGAACAGTCACTGAATTCAGTGTTGTTGAAAGGACCACAACACTACAGATCATTGCCAGCAGTGCTATTCCACTTTCGAGAGGGAGCTGTAGCAGTTTGTGGAGACATCAAGGAGATGTTTCATCAGGTGTTGATCCAGCCACAGGATAGATGCGCCCAACGATTTCTTTGGCGCGCCGGTAAAGACTTTCGGGACCCGGACGTGTATGAGATGACTGTAATGACATTTGGAGCCGCCTGCTCACCATGTGCAGCACATTACGTAAAAAGTGTCAATGCAGCACAATACCAGCACTCGGATCCGCGAGCAGTCAGAGCCATCACCGAGTATCACTATGTGGACGACTATGTGGACAGTTTCGCTAATGACGGCGAAGCCATTGATGTTTCAGCACGAGTAAGGGACATTCAAGCAGGAGCCGGATTTGAATTGTGCAGATTCACATCAAGTTCCCCAGCGGTCGTCGCAGCACTAGGACATCATGATCCAGTGAAGAGTGTTGTATGGGGCGAAGCTGAGGAAAAAGTTCTGGGCATGTACTGGCAGCCAACCACAGATGACTTTAAATTTAATGTGAAGTACCACAGGGTGCCCAGGAGCGTACTAAATGGAGAGAGAATTTCAACAAAGAGAGAATTCTTAAGTCTAATGATGTGTACCTTTGATCCCCTAGGGTTTCTCTGCTGTTTCACCATAACTGCCAAGCTATTATTGCGTGAGATTTGAAGACGCCTTTCAGAGATGGCGTCAGCAATTGTGCTCCATAAAAAGGTTCCGGAGTCCACGCCACTACTTTGGTGCGAGATCAGTGCGGGACTTACAGATACACGTCTTCGTCGATGCAAGCAAAGACGCGTTTGCAGCCGTGAGTTACTAGAGGATTACTTACGAAGACGGAGATGTCGACTTGTGTTTTGTATGTGGCAAAACGAAGTGCGCCCCAATGAGGACCATGTCGATAACACGACTGGAGCTGCAAGCTGCAGTATTGGCAACCAGACTGATGGACACTGTTAAAGCCGAGCACAGTGTGGCCATTAGCGACATAGTACTATGGACCGATTCCAGAACGGTGTTGCGTTGGATTGGCAGCAGCCACCGCCGATACAAGCAGTTTGTTGGAAACCGTGTGTCGGAGATTCTGGAGTCGACAGAGGTATCCCAATGGAGATGGGTGCCAACTGCGGACAATACCGCAGACGATGCAACGCGGCCGAATCATCAAGTGGATCTCAGCCAGGGATCACGATGGATGCAAGGACCAGCGTTCTTGAAGAAGCCATTCAGGGACTGGCCCCAACCAGAGAGTTACATGGAAACCACGCCTATTGAAGATGAAGAAGAGACAGTTAATAAGTTTGCCCTGATTGCCGCAAACAACTTCTTTATCCCATTTCAGAGGTACTCGAGCTACAACAAGCTAGTAAGGACTGTGTCTTGGGTCCTAAGGTTCACGAGATGTTGCTGTGGACAAAAGAGCGGGCTCGAGAAACATGGCCTCACCGCTGCCGAATGCGAGAAAGCAGAGCTTCTATTGGTTAGACGGGCGCAACAGGAAATGTTCCTTGAGGATATGCGGCCTGCCACCGATAAATAGATGTTTACCCGTAGGAGCGACATAAGGGGATTGGCACCCTATGTGGACACAAACTGTGTCTTACGCGCCTATGGAAGAATCTATGCCGCACTATCCATGCCGTATAGTGCGAGGAGACCGATGATCCTGTCACACCGACACGTGTTCACGGAGCTGCTCGTGGCTCATTACCACGAGAGAATGAAGCATCAGAATGGAGATGCTACAATTTGCGAGATCCGGACTAAGTTCTGGAGCTGGAGCCACCTATGATGGGTCCCCTGCCAATGGACTGACTGGAAGCTAATGGAAGGCCATTTAAATATTCCGGAGTGGACTACTTTGGACCATTGCTTGTGACTATTGGACTTCGAAAGGAAAAGCGAGCCTTGTTCACTTGCCTGACGACAGGAGCAATTCATCTGGAGTTAGCGCATGACTTGTCAACCGATTCATGCATAACTGTCATCAGGAACTTTTTTTGCCGTCGTTGTCCTGTGCTTAGATTGCGCAGCGATAACGGCAAGAATTTTGTCGGAGCTGACCGGGAAGCCCGAAGGTTCATAGAAGTGTTTGAACCAGAGAAGATTCAAGACGAGCTATCGACCAGAGGCATCGAATGGATCTTTAATCGCCCAGCAAACCCATCTGAAGGAGGAGTCTGGGAGAGAATGGTGCATTGCGTCAAGAGGGTGTTGCGCCACACAATGAAGGAGGTGGCGCCGAAGCAGCACGTACTGGAGAACCTCCTGATTGAGGCGGAGAACATTGTAAACTCGCGTCCTCTCACCCACTTGCCGATTGCAGTGGACCAGGAGGCCCCTCTAGATGTGGTGAAGGCGGTTCCTTCACCGGGTCGGGGATGTCGCAGGTCGGATTAATCGAATAATCGATAGTTATCTCAGTAGGGTATTTTCGTATTAATGAGTTATGGGCACACTCAGATAAGCATGTCGCAGCATGCAAAAGATTAAAAAAGATCACATTGTATTTTGTCAAGGCGGGCGAAACAACTGCGGTAAGCTAACTATAAGATTGATGAAGTAGTTTCTCATTGTAACCTCTAACAGAGTAAAACAAGTTGTATTGGGAATTTGGTTGGACTTCTTGTATTGGGCGACTCCCACATCGATCGTGGTTACCGATGCAAGCCAGCGCAACAGCCTTACATAGTTGAAAATCGCTTCTGCCTCGTAGGGCAACTACAATGGCCAAAAATAGTCAAAAATTAAAAAGTTTCAAAAGTAAAAAATTTTCATGCAGATTCAAACTATATTCTTTACCATAATCAGAAATGCAAAAATTTTAAAAATTGGGTGATTTTTAGCAAAGTTATTGCTCTTCAAAGTTGACAAAATCGTATTTTCTACTAAAAAACGATATCACTGCAATTTCTTTCTCTTTCAACCATAGTTTCTGTATGTAAAGAATTTTAAATGCTAGTTGTGAAAAAGGATTAAAGCGTTTTTCAGAAATGTAAAAATTTTGAAAATCGGCTGATTTTTGAAAAAGTTATGACTTCCTAAAGTTGATAAAAGAATCCAAAAATGCCCAAAAGTAGTCAAAAATTAAAAAATGCAACGAAAAAAATTTTAGTGCAGATTCAAACTATGTTCGATGCCATAAACATAAATGAAAAAATTTAAAAAATTGGGTGATTTTTAGCAAAGTTATTGCTCTTCAAAGTTGACAAAATCGTCAATTTTCTACTAAAATACGATTTCACTGCAATTTCTTTCTCTTTCAACCAAAGTTTCTATATGTAAAAAACTTTAAATTCTATTTAAAACGGATTAAAACGTTTTTCAGAAATGTAAAAATATTGAAAATCGGCTGATTTTTTGAAAAGTTATGACTTCTTAAAGTTGATAAAGGAATCCGAAAATGGCAAAAAATTGTCAAAAATTAAAAATTGTCAAAAGTATCCAAGTTTGATGCAGATTCAAACTACATTCGATACTATAAAGAGCAATGCAAAAATTTTTAAAATTCGGTGATTTTTAGCAAAGTTATTGCTCTTCAAAGTTGACAATATCGTCAGTTTTATACTAAAAAACGATATCACTGCAATTTCTTTCTCTTTCAACCATAGTTTCTATATGTAAAGAATTTTAAATGCTAGTTGTGAAAAAGGATTAAAGCGTTTTTCAGAAATGTAAAAATTTTGAAAATCGGCTGATTTTTAGAAAGTTAGGACTTCTTAAAGATGATAAAGTAATCCGAAAATGGCAAAAAATAGTCAAAAATTAAAAATTGTCAAAAGTAAAAAAGTTTGATGCAGATTCTAACTACATTCGATACCATAAACAGAAATGCAAAAATTTTAAAAATTGGGTGATTTTTAGCAAAGTTATTGCTCTTCAAGGTTGACTAAATCGTCAATTTTCTACTAAAAACCAAATTACTGCAATTTCTTTCTCTTTCAACCATAGTTTCTATATGTAAAGAATTTTAAATGCTAGTTGTGAAAAAGGATTAAAGCGTTTTTCAGAAATGTAAAAATTTTCAAAATATGCTGATTTTTGGAAAAGTTATGACTTCTTAAAGTTGATAAAGGAATTCCAAAATTGCCAAAAGTAGTCAAAAATTAAAAAATGCAAAAAAAAAAAATTTAGTGCAGATTCAAACTATGTTCCGTGCCAAAAACAGAAATGCAAAAATGTTAAAAATTGGGTGATTTTTAGCAAAGTTATTGCTCTTCAAAGTTGACAAAATCGTCAATTTTCTACAAAAAAACAATTTCACTGCAGTTTCTTTCATTTAAAAAATAGTTTCCAAATGTAAATAATTTTAATTGCTTGTTCAAAAAAGGATTAAAGCGTTTTTCAGAAATGTAAACATATTGAAAATTGGCTGATTGTTAGAAAAGTTATGACTTCTTTAAGTTGATAAAGGAATCCAAAAATTAAAAAGTTTCAATAGTAAAAAATTTTAATGCATATTCAAACTATGTTGGATACCATAATCAGAAATGCAAAAATTTTTAAAAGTGGGTGATTTTTAGCAAAGTTATTGCTCTTCAAGTTGACAAAATCGTCAATTTTCTACTAAAAAACAATTTCACTGCAATTTCTTTCATTTTCAACTATAGTTTCTATATGGAAAGAATTTTAAATGCTATTTAAATAAAGGATTATAGCGTTTTTCAAAAATGTAAAAATTTTGAAAATTTGCTGATTTTTGGTAAAGTTATGACTTCTTAAAATTGATAAAGAAATCCAAAAATGGCCAAAAATAGTCAAAAATTAAAAAGTTTCAACAGTAAAAAATTTTAATGCAGATTCAAACTATGTTCAATACCATAATCAGAAATGCAAAAATTTTTAAATGTGGTTGATTTTTAGCAAAGTTATTGTTCTTCAAAGTTGACAAAAACATTAATTTTCTACTGAAAAACGATTTCACTGCAATTTCTTTCTCTTTCAACCATAGTTTCTATATGTAAAGAAATTTAAATGATAGTTTTAAAAAGGATTAAAGCGTTTTGCAGAAATGTAAAAAAATCGGTTTATTTTTGGAAAAGTTATGACTTCTTAAAGTTGATAAAGGAATCCAAAAATGGCCAAAAGTAGTCAAAAATTAAAAAAATGCAAAAGTAAAAAATATTAATGCAGATTCAAACTATGTTCGATGCCATAAACAGAAATGCAAAAATTTTTAAAAATTGGGTGATTTTTAGCAAAGTTATTGCTCTTCAAGTTGACAAAATCGTCAATTTTCTACTAAAAAACGATTTCACTGCAGTTTCTTTCTCTTTGAACAATAGTTTCTATATGTAAATAATTTTAATTGCTAGTTCAAAAAAGGATTAAAGCGTTTTTCAGAAATGTAAAAATTTTGATAGTCGGCTGATTTTTAGAAAGTTATGACTTCTTAAAGTTGATAAAGCAATCCAAATATGGCCAAAAATAGTCAAGAATTAAACAGTTTCAAAAGTAAAAAACTTGAATGCATATTCAAACTATGTTCGATACCATAATCAGAAATTCAAAAATTTTTAAAAATTGGGTGATTTTTAGCAAAGTTATTGCTCTTCAAGTTGACAAAATCGTCAATTTTCTACTAAAAAACAGAAATGCAAAAATTTAAAAATTTGGGTGATTTTTAGCAAAGTTATTGCTCTTCAAAGTTGACAAAATCGTCAATTTTCTACTAAAAAACGATTTCACTGCCATTTCTTTCTCTTTCAACTATAGTTCCTAAATGTAAAGAATTTTATATTCTATTTAAAAAAAGGATTAAAGCGTTTTTCACAAATATAAAAATATTGAAATCGGCTGATTTTTGGAAAGGTTATGACTTCTTAAAGTTAATAAAGGAATCCAAAAATGGTCAAAAATAGTCAAAAATTAAAAAGTTTCAATAGTAAAAAATTTTAATTCAGATTCAAACTATGTTCAATACCATAATCAGAAATGCAAAAATTTTTAAATGTGGTTGATTTTTAGCAAAGTTATTGTTCTTCAAAGTTGACAAAAACATTAATTTTCTACTGAAAAACGATTTCACTGCAATTTCTTTCTCTTTCAACCATAGTTTCTATATGTAAAGAAATTTAAATGATAGTTTTAAAAAGGATTAAAGCGTTTTGCAGAAATGTAAAAAAATCGGTTTATTTTTGGAAAAGTTATGACTTCTTAAAGTTAATAAAGGAATCCAAAAATGGTCAAAAATAGTCAAAAATTAAAAAGTTTCAATAGTAAAAAATTTTAATTCAGATTCAAACTATGTTCAATACCATAATCAGAAATGCAAAAATTTTTAAATGTGGTTGATTTATAGCAAAGTTATTGTTCTTCAAAGTTGACAAAACCATCAATTTTCTACTGAAAAACGATTTCACTGCAATTTCTTTCTCTTTCAACCATAGTTTCTATATGTAAAGAATTTTAAATAATACTTGAAAAATGGATAAAAGCGTTTTGCAGAAATGTAAAAATTTTGAAAATCGGCTGATTTTTGAAAAAGTTATGACTTCTTAAAGTTGATAAAGGAATCCAAAAATGGCCAAAAGTAGTCAAAAATTAAAAAAATGCAAAAGTAAAAAATATTAATGCAGATTCAAACTATGTTCGATGCCATAAACAGAAATGCAAAAATTTTTAAATGTGGGTGATTTTTACCAAAGTTATTGCTCTTCAAAGTTGACAAAAACGTCAATTTTCTACTGAAAAACGATTTCACTGCAATTTCTTTATCTTTGAACCATAGTTTCCTTTTAGCAAAGTTATTGCTCTTTAAAGTTGACAAAATCGTCAATTTTGTACTAAAAAACGATTTCACTGCAATTTCTTTCTCTTTCAATCATAGTTCCTATATGTAAAGAATTTTAAATGCTATTTGAAAAAAGGATTAGAGCGTTTTCAGAAATGTAAAAATTTTGAAAATCGGCTGATTTTTAGAGAAGTTATGACTTCTTAAAGTTGATAAAGGAATGTAAAATAGCCAAAAATAGTCAAAAATTTGAAAATGTCAATAGTAACCAGTTTTGATGAAGATTCAAACTATATTGGTTACCATGATCAGAAACGCAAAAATTTTTAAATGTGGGTGATTTTTAGCAAAGTTATTCGTCTTCAAAGTTGACAAAATCGTCAATTTTCTACTAAAAAACGATTTGACTGCAATTTCTTTCTTTTTCAACCATAGTTTCTATATGTAAAGAATTTTAAATGCTAATTGAAAATGTATTAAAGCGTTTTTCAGAAATATAAAAATTTTGAAAATCGGCTGATTTTTGGAAAAGTTATGACTTCTTAAAGTTGATAAAGGAAACCAAAAATGGCCAAAATAGGTCAAAAATTAAAAAGTTGCAAAAGTAAAAAATTTTAATGCAGATTCAAACTATGTTCGATACCATAAACAGAAATGCAAAAATTTAAAAAATTGGGTGATTTTTAGCAAAGTTATTGCTCTTCAAAGTTGACAAAATCGTCAATTTTCTACAAAAAAACGATTTAACTGCAGTTTCTTTCTCTTTGAACAATAGTTTCTATATGTAAAGAATTTTAATTGCTAGTTCAAAAAAGGATTAAAGCGTTTTTCAGAAATGTAAAAATTTTGAAAATCGGCTGATTTTTGGAAAGTTATGACTTCTTAAAGTTAATAAAGGAATCAAAAAATGGCCAAAAATAGTCAAAAATTAAAAAGTTTCAATAGTAAACAATTTTAATGCAGATTCAAACTATGTTCAATACCATAATCAGAAATGCAAAATTTTTAAATGTGGTTGATTTATAGCAAAGTTATTGTTCTTCAAAGTTGACAAAACCATCAATTTTCTACTGAAAAACGATTTCACTGCAATTTCTTTCTCTTTCAACCATAGTTTCTATATGTAAAGAATTTTAAATGATACTTGAAAAAAGGATAAAACGTTTTGCTGAAATGTAAAAATTTTGAAAATCGGCTGATTTTTAGAAAAGTTATGACTTCTTAAAGTTGATAAAGGAATCCAAATATGGCCAAAAATAGTCAAGAATTAAACAGTTTCAAAAGTAAAAAACTTGAATGCTTATTCAAACTATGTTCGATACCATAATCAGAAATGCAAAAATTTTCAAAAATTGGGTGATTTTTGGCAAAGTTATTGCTCTTCAAAGTTGACAAAATCGTAAATTTTCTACTAAAAAACGATTTCACTGCCATTTCTTTCTCTTTCAACCATAGTTCCTAAATGTAAAGAATTTTATATTCTATTTAAAAAAAGGCTTAAAGCGTTTTTCAGAAATGTAAAAATATTGAAATCGGCTGACTTTTGGAAAGGTTATGACTTCTTAAAGTTAATAAAGGAATCCAAAAATGGCCAAAAATAGTCAAAAATTAAAAAGTTTCAATAGTAAAAAATTTTAATGCAGATTCAAACTATGTTCAATACCATAATCAGAAATGCAAAAATTTTTAAATGTGGTTGATTTATAGCAAAGTTATTGTTCTTCAAAGTTGACAAAACCATAAATTTTCTACTGAAAAACAATTTCACTGCAATTTCTTTCTCTTTCAACCATAGTTTCTATATGTAAAGAATTTTAAATGATACTTGAAAAAAGGATAAAAGCGTTTTGCAGAAATGTAAAAATTTTGAAAATCGGCTGACTTTTGAAAAGTTATGACTTCTTAAAGTTGATAAAGGAATCCAAAAATGGCCAAAAGTAGTCAAAAATTAAAAAAATTTAAAAGTAAAAAATATTAATGCAGATTCAAACTATGTTCGATGTCATAAACAGAAATGCAAAAATTTTTAAATGTGGGTGATTTTTACCAAAGTTATTGCTCTCCAAGTTGACAAAAACGTCAATTTTCTACTAAACAACAGAAATGCAAAAATTTCAAAAATTGGGTGATTTTTAGCAAAGTTATTGCTCTTCAAAGTTGACAAAATCGTCAATTTTCTACTAAAAAACGAATTCACTGCCATTTCTTTCTCTTTCAACCATAGTTCCTAAATGTAAAGAATTTTATATTCTATTTAAAAAAAGGCTTAAAGCGTTTTTCAGAAATGTAAAAATATTGAAATCGGCTGACTTTTGGAAAGGTTATGACTTCTTAAAGTTAATAAAGGAATCCAAAAATGGCCAAAAATAGTCAAAAATTAAAAAGTTTCAATAGTAAAAAATTTTAATGCAGATTCAAACTATGTTCAATACCATAATCAGAAATGCAAAAATTTTTAAATGTGGTTGATTTATAGCAAAGTTATTGTTCTTCAAAGTTGACAAAACCATAAATTTTCTACTGAAAAACAATTTCACTGCAATTTCTTTCTCTTTCAACCATAGTTTCTATATGTAAAGAATTTTAAATGATACTTGAAAAAAGGATAAAAGCGTTTTGCAGAAATGTAAAAATTTTGAAAATCGGCTGATTTTTGAAAAGTTATGACTTCTTAAAGTTGATAAAGGAATCCAAAAATGGCCAAAAGTAGTCAAAAATTAAAAAAATGTAAAAGTAAAAAATATTAATGCAGATTCAAACTATGTTCGATGTCATAAACAGAAATGCAAAAATTTTTAAATGTGGGTGATTTTTAGCAAAGTTATTGCTCTTCAAAGTTGACAAAATCGTCAATTTTCTACTAAAAAACGATTTCACTGCAGTTTTTTCTCTAGAAACAATAGTTTCTATATGTAAAGAATTTTAATTGCTAGTTGAAAAAAGGATTAAAGCGTTTTTCAGAAATGTAGAAATTTTGAAAATCGGCTGATTGTTAGAAAAGTTATGACTTTTCAAAGATGATGAAGGAATCCAAAAATGGCCAAAAATATTCAAAAATTAAAAATTGTCAAAAGTAAAAAACTTTAATTCAGATTCAAACTATGTTCGATACCATAAACAGAAATGCAAAAATTTTTAAAATTGGGTGATTTTTAGCAAAGTTATTGCTCTCCAAAGTTGACAAAATCGTCAACTTTCTACTAAAAAAAGAGTTCACTGCAATTTCTATCTCTTTCAGCCATAGTTTCTATATGTAAAGAATTTTAAATGCTAATTGAGAGAAGTATTAAAGCGTTTTTCAGAAATGTAACAATTTTGAAAATCGGCTGGATTTTGGAAAAGTTATGAGTTCTTAAAATTGATAAAGGAACCCAAAAATGGCCAAAAATAGTCAAAAATTAAAAAGTTTCAAAAGTAAAAAATTTTAATGCAGATTCAAACTATGCTAGATACCATAATCAGAAATGCAAAAATTTTTTAAAGTTGGTGTTTTTGCAAAGTTATTGCTCTTCAAAGTTGACAAAATCGTCAATTTTCTACTAAAAACGATTTCACTGCAATTTCTTTCTCTTTTAACCATAGTTTTGAAATGTAAAAAATTTTAAATGCTAGTTGTAAAAAGGATTAAAACGTATTTCAGAAATGTAAAAATTTTGAAAATCGGCTGATTTTTGGAAAAGTTATGACTTCTTAAAGTTGATAAAGGAATCCAAAAATGGCCAAAAATAGTAAAAACTAAAAATTGTCAAAAGTAAAAAACTTTAATGTAGATTCAAACTATAAATGTTGCCATAATCAGAAATGCAAAAATTTTTAAAAGTGGGTGATTGTTAGCAACGTTATTGCTCTTTAAAGTTGACAAAATCGTCAATTTTCTACTAAAAACGATTTCACTGCAATTTCTTTCTCTTACAACTATAGTTTGTTTTTGGAAGGAATGTTAAGTGCTAGTTGAAAAAAGGATTGAAGCGTTTTTCAGAAAAGTAAAATTTTTGAATATCGTCTGATTTTTGGAAAAGTTATGACTTCTCTTAGTTGATAAAAGAATTCAAAAATGGCCAAGAATAGTCTAAAATTAAAAAGTTGCAAAAGAAAAAAATTTTAATGCAGATTCTAACTATGTTCGATACCATAAACAGAAATGCAAAAATTTTAAAAATTGGGTGATTTTTAGCAAAGTTATTGCAGTTCAAAGTTGACAAAATCGTTAATTTTCTACTATAAAACGATTTCACTGCAAATTTCTTTCTCTTTCAACCATAGTTTTTATATGTAAAGAATTTTAAATGATGGTATTAAAGAGGATTAAAGCGCGTTTCAGAAATGTAAAACTTTTTAAAATCGGCTGATTTTTGGAAAAGTTATTTATTTATTTACTTATTTATTTATTTAATGCAAACTATACACAGTCGACAGAAATTTTAAATTAAATGTAAAATTAAAATTAAATTTAAAAATATTTAAATTATATATATTAAATATTTAAAATATAAAATTAGATATTTTGTGATTAATGGACGAGTAAATGTTCTAAGATTAAGGCTTTATTGGTAGAAATAGAAGACTCTAATTTAATAATCCCGTAAAGTCTGTTAAACTCAGAACATAGTACTCTAAAAGGTTCACGCATTAGGTAATTAGTAGGGCAAGTGCTAATTGTTAATAAGGAATAGAAACGGGTTGATCTAATAGGAATTGAAAAGTTTAATTTGTTAATCAAGAAAGGAGTGATAAGTTTTAGAATGAAAGTTACACCCAGCATAGTGCGACGGTGTGAAAGGGAAGGAAGATTAATTAATAGTAATCTACTAGGATATGGCGGAAGGTTAAGCTGTGGTGACCAGTTCAAGTTTCTTAGTGCAAAAATTAGAAACTTCTTTTGCACCGACTCGATTTTGTCTTTATAAGTCTGATACTGTGGTGACCACAAACAGGACCCATACTCGAGGATGGGACGTACCAGAGAGACGTAAAGCTGTTTAGTCGTTTAAGGGTCATTGAATTCCTTAGACCAACGCTTAATGAAACCTAAGACCTTCATGGCTTTATTTACCATGAACTCAATGTGATCGTTGAATGAGAGTTTACGATCAAGTAAGATGCCTAGGTCATTAATTTGAGATATATTCTCAAGAAGATGGCCGTCTAACAAATATTGAACATGCACAGGTTGTGTTCTGCAAAAAGTCATGGCTTTGCACTTTGAGCAATTGAGGGCAATTAGATTGGTTTTACACCATGAATTGAAAATGTTAAGATCAGCTTGCAACAAAGAAGCAGAAATAGGATCCTTATAAGAGAGGCATAATTTAACGTCATCTGCATACATCAAAACAGCACTATTCTTAATAATAGACGGAAGGTCATTAATAAATAAATTGAAAAGCAATGGTCCGAGGTGGCTACCTTGGGGCACTCCTGAATAAACAAAGATCTGCTTAGAAAGGGCAGAATTGAACATAACTCTTTGAGTTCTATTTTTAAGATAATTGGAAATCCAGTTCATAAGAGTATGAGGAAAACCAAGAAGCGATAACTTGTGCATTAGGAGAGTCTGGTTTACAGAATCAAATGCTTTACTGAAGTCAGTGTAGATAACATCCGTTTGCATCGTACTATGAAACCCACTAATGACAATAGAGGAGAGTTCCAATTAGTTTGTGGTAGTAGATTTGGATCTCACAAATCCATGCTGGGTTGGTGAGATGATTGAGCTACATAAGTGTTGCAGTTGAGAAGTAATGATTTTCTCGAATAACTTAGGAATAGCAGACAACTTAGAAATAGCTCTATAGTTCATGACGTCAGATTTAGAGCCTTTTTTGTGTAAGGGAATAACATAAGATTCTTTCCATAATTTAGGAAATAATCCAGTCGAAATGGACAAACAAAAGAGTTTAAGAATTGGCTTACAGAGCGAATTTGCACAGTATCTGAGAACACAGCCAGGCACCCCATCTGGCCCAGGAGAAAAAGATGGCTTGACCAGACTCAGCTCACAACCTAACGAACTTTCCGTAATCGGCGGACCGAAAACAGAGTTAGATGGATAGATTGTATAAGGATAAGGACACTTAGAATCGTAAATCTTAGACGAATAAGTATCCTGGAAAAAATCTGCAAATAAGTCCGAAATATATTGATCGGTACTAGCTGTTTTCTCGTTTAGAGTTAGAGAAGAAGGATATGTAGCAGTTCGCCGTTTTAGATTTACAAAATTATAAAACTGCTTAGGGTCTTTGGCAAATTGTAATCTACAGCGAGTTAGATATGCACTATAGCAACGGTGGTTCAGAGTATCAAAGCCAGACTTAGCGCTAACATACCTTGAAAAATCAATAAGCCTACCAGATAAATTGAATTTTTTGTAAAGCTTGGATTTTAAATTCTTAAGTCTACAAAGTTCCCTAGAGAACCAAGGTAGTTTTATAGACTTAGAAAGATACACCCTAGGAACACTCGATTCAAAAATAGAGTTAATAGCTCTAAAAAAAATGTCAATCGCACATTCTAAATTATTAGAAGATTACAATTCCGACCAATCGTAGTTATTAAATAAAATACTGAGATCATTAAAGTTTACTTTACGAATCCAGTAGTGTTTAGTGGTTGGAAGTGTTTTATTTTGCTGCCCGGATGGTGACAGCAAAATAGCGAGCTTTAAAGTGGGGTGGATCGCATCATCAGGTGAAACTAAAGGATCAATTCTTACAACAGTATCGCATACCTGATCTGATACAAAAACAAGATCAAGAATTCGGTTCCTGCAATTTCGAATTGAGTTGACCTGAGATAGATTTAGTTCAAGAAGTCCCGACAGAAACTCGTTAGAAGTCATTAAGTCGTTGTTATCCGTTGTGAAAGTCACCAACAACTACCAAACAGTCTTTATCCAAAAGCATGCTGGACAAAGATTGAATTACCGTTAAGTGAGCTAGGTATACAGATAAATCAGACTGGGGAGGAATATATGAACAGGAAATATATAAGTTAATGTTATGAATTCGCACTTTCACACATACAATTTCTATATTAGTGGGGGAGTTACTTACTAATTGCAATACAAGATTAGATTTTATCGCAATAAGGACGCCACCACCATTCTATCACATCTATAAGTAACATAAAGAGGTGAAAGTATAGATGCATCAAGAATATCAGGTTTAAGCCAGGTCTCAGTAAATGCCAAAATGTTATGTTCGAAAGAAAAACTATCTACATAAAGGTTAGAAGGTTTTGACTTAAGGCCTCTAACATTCTGATAAGCTAACAGATTTGAAGAATTTATTAGTTTTTTGACGGAACATTAGTAGGAAGAGAAGGGGGAACAGAAGACTTATGTCTCTTTTGCGGACTGTACTCCTTTACAACCATATCATCCAGCCAAAAAGCATTAGTACAAATAGTACTAAATACACTTGTGGGGACAGATATTTTGAAGGAGGAAATTTCTCTGTGATGCTTAAATTTAAATTTCTCAACGGACATGTTGGGACAATTATTATTAAGCTTCTTTAAAATGTACGCCTTAACATCTTCAGTTGAAGTGTCAGATGCCAGGCGAGAAATAAAAATTTGGCGTCTATTAGGTATAGACTTCAGAGGTCTAGCAGTCTCCACTACGCAAGGAAAAACATTTGCAGGCGTGGGATGCTTAAGGGAATTAAAAACCCGAAGATGATTAACCTCGGATGATGCAAGAGGCATATCATTTGAAGGCCTATCTTTTTTGGGTCTATTTGGTTTAGAGCTACGCGGGTTTGAAGTAGCTGCAGAAGGAATTGTTACAGTCATATTATCATTATTCAAAACCGGAGTGATAATTACCTCCGGTGGTAAGCTATTAGAAGGAGGCTCAGAGACCATAGGCGGCTCAGTAAAAATTTTAAAATTATTAAACTTAAATTCCATTGCCTGGAAATCCTTATGAAGAAGGTCAAAGCTTTTTTTCAACGCAAAGAAGTTATTGCGCGTATGCATTGCAAATGATTGCATATTAATTTCCGTCTCACGGCAAGTTTCGCAATACCATTCAAGGCCGGTCTTAATGGCGATGTAATCTTTTACACGCACTGTGAAACCTGCACATTTAACATGCGCTAGATTGTCACACAGCCAGCAGCTTATAAACTCAGCCTTAGGATCGGACATTACCTTACAGACTTTGATGCAGCACGAAGTCATGATGTAAGGAAATATAAGAAAGCAAAAAAGAGAAAATGGAGAAAATGATAAGTGAGATTACAATTAAAATGTAACTAACCTTGTGTCGAGTGCTGTAGAAAAACAACCAGCAATAACACAATGCAAACAGAGCAAGAGAGAGACAATAAGAATACAGTTATTATAAGAGCGGGCGATAAAGAGCGCAAGCTATATAGATACGCATGCAATGAGAGAGCACAAGTTAGGAGAGTGACGAAAAGACGAGAATAAGCGAAATAGAAAAAAACACAGCTGTTAGCGACGCGCACTGTTTGTAAATATAATTACAAAAAAATGCAATTTTTATAAAACCAAACACACGTAGTTTGACATTAGCACCAGAAATACGCACTACACAATAATATTGTTAAATTTGGTACCTTTAAAAGTATTAAACTACAATAAGAGATACGGAATTTAAGTGATTTAAGAAGATCAAAATTAGACACGTCTACTTTGTACAACAGCCACTGATATGATGTAATAAAGACAACCAAAAATGGCCAAAAAATGTCGTAAATTAAAAAGTTTCAAAAGTAACCAATTTTGATGCAGATTCAAACTATGTTCGATACCATAAACAGAAATGCAAAAATTTAAAAAATTGGGGGATTTTTAGCAAAGTTATTGCTCTTCAAAGTTGACAAAATCGTCAATTTTCTACTAAAAAACGATTTCACTGCAATTTCTTAATCTTTCAACCATAGTTTCTATATGTAAAGAATTTTAAGTGCTAGTTGAAAATAGGATTAAAGCGTTTTGCAGAAATGTAAAAATTTTGAAAATTGTCTTCTTAAAGTTGATAAAGGAATCCAAAAATGGCCAAAAGTAGTCAAAAATTAAAAAATGCAAAAGTAAAAAATATTAATGCAGATTAAAACTATGTTCGATACCATAAACAGAAAAGCAAAAATGTTTAAAATTGGGTGATTTTTAGAAAAGTTATTGCTCTTCAAAGTTGACAAGATCGTCAATTTTCTACTAAAAAACGATTTCACTGCAATTTCTTTCTCTTTCAACCATAGTTTCTATATGTAAAGAATTTTTAATTCTATTTAAATAAACGATTAACGCGTTTTTCAGAAATGTAAAAATATTGAAAATCGGCTGATTTTTGGAAAAGTTATGACTTCTTAAAGTTGATGAAGGAATTCAAAAATTGCCAAAAGTAGTCAAAAATTAAAAATATGCTAAGAAAAAATTTTTAGTGCAGATTCAAACTATATTCGATGCCATAAACAGAAATGCAAAAATTTTAAAAATTGGGTGATTTTTAGCAAAGTTATTGCTCTCAAAGTTGACAAAATCGACAATTTTCTACTAAAAAACGATTTCACTGCAATTTCTTTCTCTTTCAACCATAGTTTCTATATGTAAAGAATTTAAAATGCTAATTGAAAAAAGTATCAAAGCGTTTTTCAGAAATTTAAAAATTTTAAAAATCGGCTGATTTTTGGAAAAGTTATGACTTCTTAAAGTTGATAGAGGATTCCAAAAATGGCCAAAAATAGTCAAAAATTAAAAAGTTTCAAAAGTAACCAAATTTGATGCAGATTCAAACTATGTTCGATACCATAAACATTAATGCAAAAATTTTAAAAATTGGGTGATTTTTAGCAAAGTTATTGCTCTTCAAAGTTGACAAAATCGACAATTTTCTACTAAAAAACGATTTCACTGCAATTTCTTTCTCTTTCAACCATAGTTTCTATATGTAAAGAATTTAAAATGCTAGTTGAAAAGAGGATTAAAGCGTTTTGCAGAAATGCAGAAATTTTGAAAATCGGCTGATTGTTAGAAAATTTATGACTTCTTAAAGTTGATGAAGGAATCCAAAAATGGACAAAAGTAGTCAAAAATTAAAAAAATGTAAAAATAAAAAGTTTTAATGCAGATTCAAACTATGTTCGATACGATAAACACAAATGCAAAAAATTTTAAAAATTGGGTGATTTTTAGCAAAGGTTTAGCTCTTCAAAGTTGACAAAATCGTCAATTTTCTACTAAAATACGATTTCACTGCAATTTCTTTCTCTTTCAACCATAGTTTCTATATGTAAAGAATTTAAAATGCTAATTGAAAAAAGTATCAAAACGTTTTTCAGAAATTTAAAAATTTAAAAAATCAGCTGATTTTTGGAAAAGTTATGACTTCTTAAAGTTGATAGAGGAATCCAAAAATGGCCAAAAATAGTCAAAAATTAAAAAGTTTCAAAAGTAACCAAATTCTTTCTCTTTCAGCCATAGTTTCTGTATGTAAAGAATTTAAAATGCTAGTTGAAAAGAGAACTAAAGCATTTTGCAGAAATGTAAAAATTTTGAAAATCAGCTTATTTTTGGAAAAGTTATGACTTCTTAAAGTTGATAAAGGAATTCAAAAATTGCCAAAAGTAGTCAAAAATTAAAAAAATGCCAAAGCAAAAATTTTAATGCAGATTCAAACTATGTTCGATACCATAATCAGAAATGCAAAAGTTTTAAAAATTGGGTGATTTTTAGCAAAGTTATTGCTCTTCAAAGTTGACAAAACCGTCAATTTTCTACTAAAAAACGATTTCACTGCAATTTCTTTCTCTTTCAGCCATAGTTTCTGTATGTAAAGAATTTAAAATGCTAGTTGAAAAGAGAACTAAAGCGTTTTGCTGAAATGTAAAAATTTTGAAAATCAGCTTATTTTTGGAAAAGTTATGACTTCTTAAAGTTGATAAAGGAATTCAAAAATTGCCAAAAGTAGTCAAAAATTAAAAAAATGCAAAAGTAAAAAATATTAATGCAGATTCAAACTATGTTCGATACCATAAACAGAAATGCAAAAATTTTTTAAATTGGGTGATTTTTAGAAAAGTTATTGCTCTTCAAAGTTGACAAAATCGTCAATTTTCTACTAAAAATCGATTTCACTCCAATTTATTTCTCTTTCAACCATAGTTTCTATATGTAAAGAATTTTAAACGCTAGTTGAAAAGAGGATTAAAGCGTTTTGCAGAAATGTAAAAATTTTGAAAACCGGCTGATTTTTAGAAAAGTTATGAGTTCTTAAAGTTGATAAAGGAATTCAAAAATTGCCAAAAGTAGTCAAAAATTAAAAAAATGCTAAGAAAAAAATTTTAGTGCAGATTCAAACTATATAAGATGCCATAAACAGAAATGCAAAAATTGTAAAAATTGGGTGATTTTTAGCAAAGTTATTGCTCTTCAAATTTAACAAAATCGTCAATTTTCTACTAAAAATCGATTTCACTGCTCTTAAAGTTGATAAAGGAATCCAAAAATGGCCAAAAATAATCAAAAATTAAAAAGTTTTAAAAGTAACCAATTTTGATGCAGATTCAAACTATGTTCGATATCATAAAAAAAAAGTATCAAAACGTTTTTCAGAAATGTAAAAATATTGAAAATGGGCTGAATTTTAAAAAAGTAATGACTTCTTAAATTTGATAAAGAAATCCAAAAATGGCCAAAAATAATCAAAAATTAAAAAGTTTAAACAGAAAAAAATTTTAATACAGATTCAAACCATGTCGATACCATAAACAGAAATGCAAAAATTTGAAAAAATGGGTGATTTTTAGCTCTCAAAGTTGACAAAATCGTCAATTTTCTACTAAAATACGATTTCACTGCAATTTCTTTCTCTTTCAACCATAGTTTCTATATGTAAAGAATTTAAAATGCTAGTTGAATAAAGGATAAAAACGTATTTCAGAAATGTATCAATTTTGAAAATCGGCTGATTTTTGGAAAAGTTATGACTTTTGAAAGTTGATGAAGGAATCCAAAAATGGCCAAATATATTCAAAAATTAAAAATTGTCAAAAGTAAAAACTTTAATGCAGATTCAAACTATGTTCGATACCAACAATCAGAAATGCAAAAATTTTTAAAATTGGGTGATTTTTAGCAAAGGTTTAGCTCTTCAAAGTTGACAAAATCGTCAAATTTCTACTTAAAAACGATTCCACTGAAGTTTCTTTCTCTTTCAACCATAGTTTCTATATGTAAAAAATTTTAATTGCTAGTTGAATAAAGGATAAAAACGTATTTCAGAAATGTAACAATTTTGAAAATCGGCTTATTTTTGGAAAACTTATGACTTCTTAAAGTTAATAAAGGAATCCAAATATGGCCAAATATATTCAAAAATTAAAAATTGTCAAAAGTAAAAACTTTAATGCAGATTCAAACTATGTTCGATACCATAATCAGAAATGCAAAAATTTTAAAAATTGGGTGATTTTTAGCAAAGTTATTGCTCTTCAAAGTTGACAAAATCGTAAAATTTCTACTAAAAAACGATTTCACTGTAGTTTCTTTCTCTTTGAACAATTCTTTCTATATGTAAATAATTTTAATTGCTTGTTCAAAAAAGGATTAAAGCGTTTTTCAGAAATGTAAAAATTTTGAAAATCGGGTGATTTTTGGAAAAGTTATGACTTCTTAAAGTTGATAAAGGAATCCAAAAATGGCCAAAAGTAGTCAAAAATTAAAAAAATGCTAAAGCAAAAATTTTAATGCAGATTTAAACTATGGTCGATACCATAAACAGAAACGCAAAAATTATTAATATTGGGTGATTTTTAGCAAAGTTATTGCTCTTCAAAGTTGACAAAATCGTCAATTTTCTACTAAAATACTATTTCACTGCAATTTCTTTCTCTTTTAACCATAGTTTCTATATGTAAAGTATTTTAAATGCTAGTTGAAAAAAAAATTAAAGCGTTTTTCAGAAATGTAAAAAGTTTTGAAAATCGGCTGATTGTTAGAAAAGTTATGACTTCTTAAAAATGATGAAGGAATACAAAAATGGCCAAAAATAATCAAAAATTAAAAAGTTTCAATAGTAAAAAATTTTAATGCAGATTCAAACTATGTTCGAAACCATAATCAGAAATGCAAAAATTTTTAAATGTTGGTTGTTTTTAGCAAAGTTATTGCTCTTCAAAGTTGATAAAATCGTCAATTTTCTACTAAAAAACGATTTCACTGCAAATTCTTTCTCTTTCAATCATAGTTCCTATATGTAAAGAATTTTAAATGCTAGTTCAAAAAAGGATTAAAGCGTTTTTCAGATATGTAAAAACTTTGAAAATCGGGTGATTGTTAGAAAAGTTATGACTTCTTAAAGTTGATGAAGGAATCCAAAAATGGCCAAAAGTAGTCAAAAATTAAAAAAATGCTAAAGCAAAAATTTTAATGCAGATTCAAACTATGTTCGATGCCATAAACAGAAATGCAAAAATTGTAAAAATTGGGTGATTTTTAGCAAAGTTATTGCTCTTCAAATTTAACAAAATCGTCAATTTTCTACTAAAAATCGATTTCACTGCTCTTAAAGTTGATAAAGGAATCCAAAAATGGCCAAAAATAATCAAAAATTAAAAAGTTTTAAAAGTAACCAATTTTGATGCAGATTCAAACTATGTTCGATATCATAAAAAAAAGTATCAAAACGTTTTTCAGAAATGTAAAAATATTGAAAATGGGCTGAATTTTAAAAAAGTAATGACTTCTTAAATTTGATAAAGAAATCCAAAAATGGCCAAAAATAATCAAAAATTAAAAAGTTTAAACAGAAAAAAATTTTAATACAGATTCAAACCATGTCGATACCATAAACAGAAATGCAAAAATTTGAAAAAATGGGTGATTTTTAGCTCTCAAAGTTGACAAAATCGTCAATTTTCTACTAAAATACGATTTCACTGGAATTTCTTTCTCTTTCAACCATAGTTTCTATATGTAAAGAATTTAAAATGCTAGTTGAATAAAGGATAAAAACGTATTTCAGAAATGTAACAATTTTGAAAATCGGCTGATTTTTGGAAAAGTTATGACTTTTGAAAGTTGATGAAGGAATCCAAAAATGGCCAAATATATTCAAAAATTAAAAATTGTCAAAAGTAAAAACTTTAATGCAGATTCAAACTATGTTCGATACCATAATCAGAAATGCAAAAATTTTTAAAATTGGGTGATTTTTAGCAAAGGTTTAGCTCTTCAAAGTTGACAAAATCGTCAAATTTCTACTTAAAAACGATTCCACTGAAGTTTCTTTCTCTTTCAACCATAGTTTCTATATGTAAAAAATTTTAATTGCTAGTTGAATAAAGGATAAAAACGTATTTCAGAAATGTAACAATTTTGAAAATCGGCTGATTTTTGGAAAACTTATGACTTCTTAAAGTTAATAAAGGAATCCAAATATGGCCAAATATATTCAAAAATTAAAAATTGTCAAAAGTAAAAACTTTAATGCAGATTCAAACTATGTTCGATACCATAATCAGAAATGCAAAAATTTTAAAAATTGGGTGATTTTTAGCAAAGTTATTGCTCTTCAAAGTTGACAAAATCGTAAAATTTCTACTAAAAAACGATTTCACTGTAGTTTCTTTCTCTTTGAACAATTCTTTCTATATGTAAATAATTTTAATTGCTTGTTCAAAAAGGATTAAAGCGTTTTTCAGAAATGTAAAAATTTTGAAAATCGGGTGATTTTTGGAAAAGTTATGACTTCTTAAAGTTGATAAAGGAATCCAAATATGGCCAAAAATAGTCAAGAATTAAAAAAATGCTATAGTAAAAAATTTTAATACAGATTTAAACTATGGTCGATACCATAAACAGAAACGCAAAAATAATTAATATTGGGTGATTTTTAGCAAAGTTATTGCTCTTCAAAGTTGACAAAATCGTCAATTTTCTACTAAAATACTATTTCACTGCAATTTCTTTCTCTTTTAACCATAGTTTCTATATGTAAAGTATTTTAAATGCTAGTTGAAAAAAAAATTAAAGCGTTTTTCAGAAATGTAAAAAGTTTTGAAAATCGGCTGATTGTTAGAAAAGTTATGACTTCTTAAAAATGATGAAGGAATACAAAAATGGCCAAAAATAATCAAAAATTAAAAAGTTTCAATAGTAAAAAATTTTAATGCAGATTCAAACTATGTTCGATACCATAATCAGAAATGCAAAAATTTTTAAATGTTGGTTGTTTTTAGCAAAGTTATTGCTCTTCAAAGTTGATAAAATCGTCAATTTTCTACTAAAAAACGATTTCACTGCAAATTCTTTCTCTTTCAATCATAGTTCCTATATGTAAGGAATTTTAAATGCTAGTTCAAAAAAGGATTAAAGCGTTTTTCAGATATGTAAAAACTTTGAAAATCGGGTGATTGTTAGAAAAGTTATGACTTCTTAAAGTTGATGAAGGAATCCAAAAATGGCCAAAAGTAGTCAAAAATTAAAAAAATGCCAAAGCAAAAATTTTAATGCAGATTCAAACTATGTTCGATGCCATAAACAGAAATGCAAAAATTTTAAAAATTGGGTGATTTTCAGCAAAGTTGACAAAATCGTCAATTTTTTAATAAAATACGGTTTCACTGCAATTTCTGTCTCTTTCAATCATAGTTCCTATATGTAAAGAATTTAAAATGCTAGTTGAAAAGAGGATATAAGCGTTTTTGAAAATCGGCTGATTGTTAGAAAAGTTATTACTTCTTAAAGTTGATAAAGGAATCCAAAAACGGCCAAAAGTAGTCAAAAATAAAAAAAATTGCTAAAGTAAAAAACTTTAATGCAGATTCAAACTATGTTCGAAACAATAATCAGAAATGCAAAAATTTTTAAATGTGGGTGAATTTTAGCAAAGTTATTGCTCTTCAAAGTTGATAAAATCGTCAATTTTCTACTAAAAAACGATTTCACTGCAATTTTTATCTCTTTCAATCATAGTTCCTATATGTAAAGAATTTAAAATGCTATTTGAAAAAAGGATTAGAGCGTTTTTCAGAAATTTAAAAATTTTGAAAATCGGCTGATTTTTGAAAAGTTATGACTTCTTGAAGTTGATAAAGGAATTCAAAAATTGCCAAAAGTAGTCAAAATTAAAAAAATCCTAAGAAAAAATTTTAGTGCAGATTCAAACTAAGTTCGATGCCATAAACAGAAATGCAAAAATTGTAAAAATTGGGTGATTTTTAGCAAAGGTTTAGCTCTTCAAAGTTGACAAAATCGTCAATTTTCTACTAAAAAACGATTTCACTGCAATTTCTTTCTCTTTCAACCATAGTTTCTATATGTAAAGAATTTAAAATGCTAGTTGAATAAAGGATAAAAACGTATTTCAGAAATGTAACAATTTTGAAAATCGGCTGATTTTTGGAAAAGTTATGACTTTTCAAAGTTGTTGAAGGACAAAAATATTCAAAAATTAAAAATTGTCAAAAGTAAAAAACTTTAATTCAGATTCAAACTATGTTCGATACCATAAACAGAAATGCAAAAATTTTTAAAATTAAGTGATTTTTAGCAAAGGTTTAGCTCTTCAAAGTTGACAAAATCGTCAAATTTCTACTTAAAAACGATTTCACTGAAGTTTCTTTCTCTTTCAACCATAGTTTCTATATGTAAAGAATTTTAATTGCTAGTTGAATAAAGGATAAAAACGTATTTCAGAAATGTAACAATTTTGAAAATCGGCTGATTTTTGGAAAACTTATGACTTCTTAAAGTTAATAAATGAATCCAAATATGGCCAAATATATTCAAAAATTAAAAATTGTCAAAAGTAAAAACTTTAATGCAGATTCAAACTATGTTCGATACCATAATCAGAAATGCAAAAATTTTAAAAATTGGGTGATTTTTAGCAAAGTTATTGCTCTTCAAAGTTGAAAAAATCGTAAATTTTCTACTAAAAAACGATTTCACTGTAGTTTCTTTCTCTTTGAACAATTCTTTCTATATGTAAATAATTTTAATTGCTTGTTCAAAAAAGGATTAAAGCGTTTTTCAGAAATGTAAAAATTTTGAAAATCGTCTGATTTTTGGAAAAGTTATGACTTCTTAAAGTTGATAAAGGAATCCAAATATGTCCAAAAATAGTCAAGAATTAAAAAAAATCAAATGGTGAAAAATTCTAATACAGATTCAAACTATGGTCGATACCATAAACAGAAATGCAAAAATTTTTAAAATTGGGTGATTTTTAGCAAAGTTATTGCTCTTCAAAGTTGACAAAATCGTCAATTTTCTACTAAAAAACGATTTTACTGCAATTTCTTTCTCTTTCAATCATAGTTCCTATATGTAAAGAATTTTAAATGCTATTTGAAAAGAGGATTAGAGCGTTTTTCAGAAATTTAAAAATTTTGAAAATCGGCTGATTTTTGGAAAAGTTATCACTTCTTAAAGTTGATAAAGGAATGCAAAAATGGTCAAAAATAGTCAAAAATTTACAAAAGTCAAAAGACACCAATTTTGAAGCAAATTCAAACTATGTTCGATACCATAATCAGAAACGCAAAAATTGTAAAAATTGGGTGATTTTTAGCAAAGTTATTGCACTTTAAAGTTGACAAAATCGTCAATTATCTACTAAAAAACGATTTCACTGGAATTTCTTTCTCTTTTAACCATAGTTTCTATATGTAAAGAATTTTAAATGCTAGTTGAAAAGAGGACTAAAGCGTTTTGCAGAAATGAAAAAATTTTGAAAATCGGCTGATTGCTAATAAAGTTATGACTTCTTAAAGTTGATGAAGGAATCCAAAAATGGCCAAAAGTAGTCAAAAATTAAAAAAATGCAAAAGTAAAAAATTTAAATGTAGATTCAAAGTTATTGCTTTTTAAAGTTGACAAAATCGTCAATTTTCTACTGAAAAACGATTTCGCTGCAATTTCTTTCTCTTTTCACCATAGTTTCTATATGTAAAGTATTTTAAATGCTAGTTGAAAAAAAAATTAAAGCGTTTTTCAGAAATGTAAAAAGTTTTGAAAATCGGCTGATTGTTAGAAAAGTTATGACTTCTTAAAAATGATGAAGGAATACAAAAATGGCCAAAAATAGTCAAAAATTTACAAATGTCAAAAGATACCAATTTTGATGCAAATCCAAACTATGTTCGATACCATAATCAGAAACGCAAAAATTATTAATATTGGGTGATTTTTAGCAAAGTTATTGCTCTTCAAAGTTGACAAAATCGTCAATTTTCTACTAAAATACTATTTCACTGCAATTTCTTTCTCTTTTAACCATAGTTTCTATATGTAAAGTATTTTAAATGCTAGTTGAAAAAAAAATTAAAGCGTTTTTCAGAAATGTAAAAAGTTTTGAAAATCGGCTGATTGTTAGAAAAGTTATGACTTCTTAAAAATGATGAAGGAATACAAAAATGGCCAAAAATAATCAAAAATTAAAAAGTTTCAATAGTAAAAAATTTTAATGCAGATTCAAACTATGTTCAATACCATAATCAGAAATGCAAAAATTATAAAAATTGGGTGATTTTTAGCAAAGTTATTGCTCTTCGAAGTTGACAAAATCGTCAATTTTTTAATAAAAAACGATTTCACTGCTCTTAAAGTTGATATAAGAATCCAAAAATAGCCAAAAATAGTCAAAAATTCAAAAGATGCAGCAGTAAAAAATTTTAATGCTGATTCAATCTATGTTCGATGCCATAAAGAGAAATGCAAAAATTTTTAAAATTGGGTGATTTTTAGCAAAGGTTTAGCTCTTCAAAGTTGACAAAATCGTCAATTTTCTACTTAAAAACGATTTCACTGAAGTTTCTTTCTCTTTCAACCATAGTTTCTATATGTAAAGAATTTTAATTGCTAGTTGAATAAAGGATAAAAACGTATTTCAGAAATGTAACAATTTTGAAAATCGGCTGATTTTTGGAAAAGTTATGACTTCTTAAAGTTAATAAAGGAATCCAAATATGGCCAAAAATATTCAAAAATTAAAAATGGTCAAAAGTAAAAACTTTAATGCAGATTCAAACTATGTTCGATACCATAATCAGAAATGCAAAAATTTTAAAAATTGGGTGATTTTTAGCAAAGTTATTGCTCTTCAAACTGACAAAATCGTCAATTTTCTACTAAAAAACGATTTCACTGTAGTTTCTTTCTCTTTGAACAATTCTTTCTATATGTAAATAATTTTAATTGCTAGTTCAAAAAAGGATTAAAGCGTTTTTCAGAAATGTAAAAATTTTGAAAATCGGCTTATTTTTGGAAAAGTTATGACTTCTTAAAATTAATAAAGGAATCCAAATATGGCCAAAAATAGTCAAGAATTAAAAGAATGCAAAAGTAAAAAATTTTAATACATATTCAAACTATGGTCGATACCATAAACAGAAATGCAAAAATTTTTAAAATTGGGTGATTTTTAGCAAAGGTTTAGCTCTTCAAAGTTGACAAAATCGTCAATTTTCTACTAAAAAACGATTTTACTGCAATTTCTTTCTCTTTCAATCATAGTTCCTATATGTAAAGAATTTTAAATGCTATTTGAAAAAAGGATTAGAGCGTTTTTCAGAAAGTTAAAAATTTTGAAAATCGGCTGATTTTTGGAAAAGTTATCACTTCTTAAAGTTGATAAAGGAATGCAAAATGGCCAAAAATAGTCAAAAATTTACAAATGTCAAAAGAAACCAATTTTGATGCAAATTCAAACTATGTTCGATGCCATAAAGAGAAATGCAAAAATTATTAAAATTGGGTGATTTTTAGCAAAGTTATTGCTCTTCAAAGTTGATCAAATCGTCAATTATCTACTAAAAAACGATTTCACTGGAATTTCTTTCTCTTTCAACCATAGTTTCTATATGTAACGAATTTTAAATGCTATTTGAAAAAAGGATTAGAGCGTTTTTCAGAAATTTAAAAATTTTGAAAATCGGGTGATTTTTAGAAAAGTTATGACTTCTTAAAGTTGATGAAGGAATCCAAAAATGGCCAACAGTAGTCAAAAATTAAAAAAATGCCAAAGCAAAAATTTTAATGCAGATTCAAACTATGTTCGATACCATAATCAGAAGCGCAAAAATTTGAAAAATAGGGTGATTTGTAGCAAAGTTATTGCACTTCAAAGTTGACAAAATCGTCAATTATCTACTAAAAAACGATTTCACTGGAATTTCTTTCTCTTTCAACCATAGTTTCTATATGTAACGAATTTTAAATGCTATTTGAAAAAGGATTAGAGCGTTTTTCAGAAATGTAAAAATATTGAAAATCGGCTGATTTTTGGAAAAGTTATGACTTCTTGAAGTTGATAAATGAATTTATAAATTGCCAAAAGTAGTCAAAAATTAAAAAAATCCTAAGAAAAAATTTTAGTGCAGATTCAAACTAAGTTCGATGCCATAAACAGAAATGCAAAAATTGTAAAAATTGGGTGATTTTTAGCAAAGGTTTAGCTCTTCAAAGTTGACAAAATCGTCAATTTTCTACTAAAAAACGATTTCACTGCAATTTCTTTCTCTTTCAACCATAGTTTCTATATGTAAAGAATTTAAAATGCTAGTTGAAAAGAGGATTAAAGCGTTTTGCAGAAATGCAAAAATTTTAAAAATCTACTGATTGTTAGAAAAGTTATGACTTCTTAAAGTTGATGAAGGAATCCAAAAATGGCCAAAAGTAGTCAAAAAATTAAATAAATGCAAAAGTTAAAAGTTTTAATGCAGATTCAAACTATGTTCGATACCATAATCAGAAATGCAAAAATTTGAAAATTTGGGTGATTTTTAGCAAAGTTATTGCACTTCAAAGTTGACAAAATCGTCAATTATCTACTTAAAAACGATTTCACTGCAATTTCTTTCTCTTTTAACCATAGTTTCTATATGTAAAGTATTTTAAATGCTAGTTGAAAAAAGGATTAAAGCGTTTTTCAGATATGTAAAAACTTTGAAAATCGGGTGATTTTTAGAAAAGTTATGACTTCTTAAAGTTGATGAAGGAATCCAAAAATGGCCAAAAGTAGTCAAAAATTAAAAAAATGCCAAAGCAAAAATTTTAATGCAGATTCAAACTATGTTCGAAACCATAATCAGAAACGCAAAAATTTGAAAAATTGGGTGATTTTTAGCAAAGTTATTGCTCTTCAAAGTTGACAAAATCGTCAATTATCTATTTAAAAACGATTTCACTGGAATTTCTTTCTCTTTTAACCATAGTTTCTATATGTAAAGAATTTTAAATGCTAGTTGAAAAAAGGATTAAAGCGTTTTTTAGATAAGTAAAAACTTTGAAAATCGGGTGATTTTTAGAAAAGTTATGACTTCTTAAAGTTGGTGAAGGAATCCAAAAATGGCCAAAAGTAGTCAAAAATTAAAAAAATGCCAAAGCAAAAATTTTAATGCAGATTCAAACTATGTTCGATACCATAATCAGAAACGCAAAAATTTGAAAAATTGGGTGATTTTTAGCAAAGTTATTGCTCTTTAAAGTTGACAAAATCGTCAATTTTCTACTGAAAAACGATTTCGCTGCAATTTCTTTCTCTTTTCACCATAGTTTCTATATGAAAAGAATTTTAACTGCTAGTTGAAAAAAAAATTAAAGCGTTTTGCAGAAATGTAAAAATTTTGAAAATCGGCTGATTGTTAGAAAAGTTATGACTTCTTAAAAATGATGAAGGAATACAAAAATGGCCAAAAATAGTCAAAAATTTACAATTGTCAAAAGATACCAATTTTGATGCAAATCCAAACTATGTTCGATACCATAATAAGAAACGCAAAAATTATTAATATTGGGTGATTTTAGCAAAGTTATTGCTCTTCAAAGTTGACAAAATCGTCAATTTTCTACTAAAATACTAATTCACTGCAATTTCTTTCTCTTTCAACCATAGTTTCTATATGTAAAATATTTTAAATGCTAGTTGAAAAAAAAATTGAAGCGTTTTTCAGAAATGTAAAAAGTTTTGAAAATCGGCTGATTGTTAGAAAAGTTATGACTTCTTAAAGTTGATAAAGGAATCCAAAAATGGCCAAAAATAGTCAAAAATTAAAAAGTTTCAATAGTAAAAAATTTTAATGCAGATTCAAACTATGTTCAATACCATAATCAGAAATGCAAAAATTATTAAAATTGGGTGATTTTTAGCAAAGTTATTGCTCTTCAAAGTTGACAAAATCGTCAATTTTCTACTAAAAAACGATTTCACTGCAATTTCTTTCTCTTTCAATCATAGTTCCTATATGTAAAGAATTTTAAATGCTAGTTGAAAAAAGGATTAAAGCGTTTTTCAGATATGTAAAAACTTTGAAAATCGGGTGATTTTTAAAAAAGTTATGACTTCTTAAAGTTGATGAAGGAATCCAAAAATGGCCAAAAGTAGTCAAAAATTAAAAAAATGCCAAAGCAAAAATTTTAATGCAGATTCAAACTATGTTCGATACCATAATCAGAAATGCAAAAATTTTAAAAATTGGGTGATTTTTAGCAAAGTTATTGCTCTTCAAACTGACAAAATCGTCAATTTTCTACTAAAAAACGATTTCACTGTAGTTTCTTTCTCTTTGAACAATTCTTTCTATATGTAAATAATTTTAATTGCTAGTTCAAAAAAGGATTAAAGCGTTTTTCAGAAATGTAAAAATTTTGAAAATCGGCTTATTTTTGGAAAAGTTATGACTTCTTAAAATTAATAAAGGAATCCAAATATGGCCAAAAATAGTCAAGAATTAAAAGAATGCAAAAGTAAAAAATTTTAATACATATTCAAACTATGGTCGATACCATAAACAGAAATGCAAAAATTTTTAAAATTGGGTGATTTTTAGCAAAGGTTTAGCTCTTCAAAGTTGACAAAATCGTCAATTTTCTACTAAAAACGATTTTACTGCAATTTCTTTCTCTTTCAATCATAGTTCCTATATGTAAAGAATTTTAAATGCTATTTGAAAAAAGGATTAGAGCGTTTTTCAGAAAGTTAAAAATTTTGAAAATCGGCTGATTTTTGGAAAAGTTATCACTTCTTAAAGTTGATAAAGGAATGCAAAATGGCCAAAAATAGTCAAAAATTTACAAATGTCAAAAGAAACCAATTTTGATGCAAATTCAAACTATGTTCGATGCCATAAAGAGAAATGCAAAAATTATTAAAATTGGGTGATTTTTAGCAAAGTTATTGCTCTTCAAAGTTGATCAAATCGTCAATTATCTACTAAAAAACGATTTCACTGGAATTTCTTTCTCTTTCAACCATAGTTTCTATATGTAACGAATTTTAAATGCTATTTGAAAAAAGGATTAGAGCGTTTTTCAGAAATTTAAAAATTTTGAAAATCGGGTGATTTTTAGAAAAGTTATGACTTCTTAAAGTTGATGAAGGAATCCAAAAATGGCCAACAGTAGTCAAAAATTAAAAAAATGCCAAAGCAAAAATTTTAATGCAGATTCAAACTATGTTCGATACCATAATCAGAAGCGCAAAAATTTGAAAAATAGGGTGATTTGTAGCAAAGTTATTGCACTTCAAAGTTGACAAAATCGTCAATTATCTACTAAAAAACGATTTCACTGGAATTTCTTTCTCTTTCAACCATAGTTTCTATATGTAACGAATTTTAAATGCTATTTGAAAAAAGGATTAGAGCGTTTTTCAGAAATGTAAAAATATTGAAAATCGGCTGATTTTTGGAAAAGTTATGACTTCTTGAAGTTGATAAATGAATTTATAAATTGCCAAAAGTAGTCAAAAATTAAAAAAATCCTAAGAAAAATTTTAGTGCAGATTCAAACTAAGTTCGATGCCATAAACAGAAATGCAAAAATTGTAAAAATTGGGTGATTTTTAGCAAAGGTTTAGCTCTTCAAAGTTGACAAAATCGTCAATTTTCTACTAAAAAACGATTTCACTGCAATTTCTTTCTCTTTCAACCATAGTTTCTATATGTAAAGAATTTAAAATGCTAGTTGAAAAGAGGATTAAAGCGTTTTGCAGAAATGCAAAATTTTAAAAATCTACTGATTGTTAGAAAAGTTATGACTTCTTAAAGTTGATGAAGGAATCCAAAAATGGCCAAAAGTAGTCAAAAATTAAATAAATGCAAAAGTTAAAAGTTTTAATGCAGATTCAAACTATGTTCGATACCATAATCAGAAATGCAAAAATTTGAAAATTTGGGTGATTTTTAGCAAAGTTATTGCACTTCAAAGTTGACAAAATCGTCAATTATCTACTTAAAAACGATTTCACTGCAATTTCTTTCTCTTTTAACCATAGTTTCTATATGTAAAGTATTTTAAATGCTAGTTGAAAAAAGGATTAAAGCGTTTTTCAGATATGTAAAAACTTTGAAAATCGGGTGATTTTTAGAAAAGTTATGACTTCTTAAAGTTGGTGAAGGAATCCAAAAATGGCCAAAAGTAGTCAAAAATTAAAAAAATGCCAAAGCAAAAATTTTAATGCAGATTCAAACTATGTTCGATACCATAATCAGAAACGCAAAAATTTGAAAAATTGGGTGATTTTTAGCAAAGTTATTGCTCTTTAAAGTTGACAAAATCGTCAATTTTCTACTGAAAAACGATTTCGCTGCAATTTCTTTCTCTTTTCACCATAGTTTCTATATGAAAAGAATTTTAACTGCTAGTTGAAAAAAAAATTAAAGCGTTTTGCAGAAATGTAAAAATTTTGAAAATCGGCTGATTGTTAGAAAAGTTATGACTTCTTAAAAATGATGAAGGAATACAAAAATGGCCAAAAATAGTCAAAAATTTACAATTGTCAAAAGATACCAATTTTGATGCAAATCCAAACTATGTTCGATACCATAATAAGAAACGCAAAAATTATTAATATTGGGTGATTTTTAGCAAAGTTATTGCTCTTCAAAGTTGACAAAATCGTCAATTTTCTACTAAAATACTAATTCACTGCAATTTCTTTCTCTTTCAACCATAGTTTCTATATGTAAAATATTTTAAATGCTAGTTGAAAAAAATTGAAGCGTTTTTCAGAAATGTAAAAAGTTTTGAAAATCGGCTGATTGTTAGAAAAGTTATGACTTCTTAAAGTTGATAAAGGAATCCAAAAATGGCCAAAAATAGTCAAAAATTAAAAAGTTTCAATAGTAAAAAATTTTAATGCAGATTCAAACTATGTTCAATACCATAATCAGAAATGCAAAAATTATTAAAATTGGGTGATTTTTAGCAAAGTTATTGCTCTTCAAAGTTGACAAAATCGTCAATTTTCTACTAAAAAACGATTTCACTGCAATTTCTTTCTCTTTCAATCATAGTTCCTATATGTAAAGAATTTTAAATGCTAGTTGAAAAAAGGATTAAAGCGTTTTTCAGATATGTAAAAACTTTGAAAATCGGGTGATTTTTAAAAAAGTTATGACTTCTTAAAGTTGATGAAGGAATCCAAAAATGGCCAAAAGTAGTCAAAAATTAAAAAAATGCCAAAGCAAAAATTTTAATGCAGATTCAAACTATGTTCGATACCATAATCAGAAACGCAAAAATTTGAAAAATTGGGTGATTTTTAGCAAAGTTATTGCTCTTCAAAGTTGACAAAATCGTCAATTATCTACTAAAAAACGATTTCACTGGAATTTCTTTCTCTTTCAACCATAGTTTCTATATGTAACGAATTTTAAATGCTAGTTGAAAAGAGGACTAAAGCGTTTGGCAGAAATGAAAATATTTTGAAAATCGGCTGATTGCTAGTAAAGTTATGACTTCTTAAAGTTGATGAAGGAATCCAAAAATGGCTAAAAGTAGTCAAAAATTAAAAAAATGCCAAAGCAAAAATTTTAATGCAGATTCAAACTATGTTCGATACCATAAACAGAAATGCAAAAATTGTAAAAATTGGGTGATTTTTAGCAAAGGTTTAGCTCTTCAAAGTTGACAAAATCGTCAATTTTCTACTAAAAAACGATTTCACTGCAATTTCTTTCTCTTTCAACCATAGTTTCTATATGTAAAGAATTTTAAATGCTAGTTGAAAAGAGGATTAAAGCGTTTTGCAGAAATGCAAAACATTTAAAAATCTACTGATTGTTCGAAAAGTTATGACTTCTTAAAGTTGATGAAGGAATCCAAAAATGGCCAAAAGTAGTCAAAAATTAAAAAAATGCAAAAGTTAAAAGTTTTAATGCAGATTCAAACTATGTTCGATACCATAATCAGAAACGCAAAAATTTGAAAAATTGGGTGATTTTTTGCAAAGTTATTGCACTTCAAAGTTGACAAAATCATCAATTATCTACTTAAAAACGATTTCACTGGAATTTCTTTCTCTTTCAACCATAGTTTCTATATGTGAAGAATTTTAAATGCTAGTTGAAAAGAGGATTAAAGCGTTTTGCAGAAATGCAAAACTTTTAAAAATCTACTGATTGTTCGAAAAGTTATGACTTCTTAAAGTTGATAAAGGAATCCAAAAATGGCCAAAAAAAAAAGTTAAAATTAGAAAAATGTCTAAAGTTACCAATTTTGATGCAGATTCAAACTATGTTCGTTACCATGATCAGAAATGTTAAAATTACAAAACTTGGGTGATTTTTAGCAAAGTTATTGCTCTCCAAAGTTAACAAAATCGTCAATTTTTTACTAAAAAACGATTTCACTGCAATTTCTTTCTCTTTCAACCATAATTTCTATATGTAAAGAATTTTAAATGCTAGTTCAAAAAAGGATTAAAGCGTTTTGCAGAAATGCAAAAATTTTAAAAATCTACTGATTGTTCGAAAAGTTATGACTTCTTAAAGTTGATGAAGGAATCCAAAAATGGCCAAAAGTAGTCAAAAATTAAAAAAATGCAAAAGTTAAAAGTTTTAATGCAGATTCAAACTATGTTCGATACCATAATCAGAAACGCAAAAATTTGAAAAATTGGGTGATTTTTTGCAAAGTTATTGCACTTCAAAGTTGACAAAATCGTCAATTATCTACTTAAAAACGATTTCACTGGAATTTCTTTCTCTTTCAACCATAGTTTCTATATGTGAAGAATTTTAAATGCTAGTTGAAAAGAGGACTAAAGCGTTTGGCAGAAATGAAAAAATTTTGAAAATCGGCTGATTGCTAGTAAAGTTATGACTTCTTAAAGTTGATGAAGGAATCCAAAAATGGCCAAAAGTAGTCAAAAATTAAAAAAATGCCAAAGCAAAAATTTTAATGCAGATTCAAACTATGTTCGATACCATAATCAGAAACGCAAAAATTTGAAAAATTGGGTGATTTTTAGCAAAGTTATTGCTCTTCAAAGTTGACAAAATCGTCAATTATCTACTAAAAAACGATTTCACTGGAATTTCTTTCTCTTTCAACCATAGTTTCTATATGTAAAGAATTTTAAATGCTAGTTGAAAAGAGGATTAAAGCGTTTTGCAGAAATGCAAAACTTTTAAAAATCTACTGATTGTTCGAAAAGTTATGACTTCTTAAAGTTGATTAAGGAATCCAAAAATGGCCAAAAGTAGTCAAAAATTAAAAAAATGCCAAAGCAAAAATTTTAATGCAGATTCAAACTATGTTCGATACCATAAACAGAAATGCAAAAATTGTAAAAATTGGGTGATGTTTAGCAAAGGTATAGCTCTTCAAAGTTGACAAAATCGTCAATTTTCTACTAAAAAACGATTTCACTGCAATTTCTTTCTCTTTCAACCATAGTTTCTATATGTAAAGAATTTTAAATGCTAGTTGAAAAGAGGATTAAAGCGTTTTGCAGAAATGCAAAAATTTTAAAAATCTACTGATTGTTCGAAAAGTTATGACTTCTTAAAGTTGATGAAGGAACTATGTTCGATACCATAAACAGAAATGCAAAAATTGTAAAAATTGGGTGATTTTTAGCAAAGGTTTAGCTCTTCAAAGTTGACAAAATCGTCAATTTTCTACTAAAAAACGATTTCACTGCAATTTCTTTCTCTTTCAACCATAGTTTCTATATGTAAAGAATTTTAAATGCTAGTTGAAAAGAAGATTAAAGCGTTTTGCAGAAATGCAAAAATTTTAAAAATCTACTGATTGTTCGAAAAGTTATGACTTCTTAAAGTTGATGAAGGAATCCAAAAATGGCCAAAAGTAGTCAAAAATTAAAATAATGCAAAAGTTAAAAGTTTTAATGCAGATTCAAACTATGTTCGATACCATAATCAGAAACGCAAAAATTTGAAAAATTGGGTGATTTTTTGCAAAGTTATTGCACTTCAAAGTTGACAAAATCGTCAATTATCTACTTAAAAACGATTTCACTGGAATTTCTTTCTCTTTCAACCATAGTTTCTATATGTGAAGAATTTTAAATGCTAGTTGAAAAGAGGACTAAAGCGTTTGGCAGAAATGAAAAAATTTTGAAAATCGTTTTTCAGATATGTAAAAACTTTGAAAATCGGGTGATTTTTAAAAAAGTTATGACTTCTTAAAGTTGATGAAGGAATCCAAAAATGGCCAAAAGTAGTCAAAAATTAAAAAAATGCCAAAGCAAAAATTTTAATGCAGATTCAAACTATGTTCGATACCATAATCAGAAACGCAAAAATTTGAAAAATTGGGTGATTTTTAGCAAAGTTATTGCACTTCAAAGTTGACAAAATCGTCAATTATCTACTAAAAAACGATTTCACTGGAATTTCTTTCTCTTTCAACCATAGTTTCTATATGTAACGAATTTTAAATGCTAGTTGAAAAGAGGACTAAAGCGTTTGGCAGAAATGAAAATATTTTGAAAATCGGCTGATTGCTAGTAAAGTTATGACTTCTTAAAGTTGATGAAGGAATCCAAAAATGGCTAAAAGTAGTCAAAAATTAAAAAAATGCCAAAGCAAAAATTTTAATGCAGATTCAAACTATGTTCGATACCATAAACAGAAATGCAAAAATTGTAAAAATTGGGTGATTTTTAGCAAAGGTTTAGCTCTTCAAAGTTGACAAAATCGTCAATTTTCTACTAAAAAACGATTTCACTGCAATTTCTTTCTCTTTCAACCATAGTTTCTATATGTAAAGAATTTTAAATGCTAGTTGAAAAGAGGATTAAAGCGTTTTGCAGAAATGCAAAACATTTAAAAATCTACTGATTGTTCGAAAAGTTATGACTTCTTAAAGTTGATGAAGGAATCCAAAAATGGCCAAAAGTAGTCAAAAATTAAAAAAATGCAAAAGTTAAAAGTTTTAATGCAGATTCAAACTATGTTCGATACCATAATCAGAAACGCAAAAATTTGAAAAATTGGGTGATTTTTTGCAAAGTTATTGCACTTCAAAGTTGACAAAATCGTCAATTATCTACTTAAAAACGATTTCACTGGAATTTCTTTCTCTTTCAACCATAGTTTCTATATGTGAAGAATTTTAAATGCTAGTTGAAAAGAGGACTAAAGCGTTTGGCAGAAATGAAAAAATTTTGAAAATCGGCTGATTGCTAGTAAAGTTATGACTTCTTAAAGTTGATGAAGGAATCCAAAAATGGCCAAAAGTAGTCAAAAATTAAAAAAATGCCAAAGCAAAAATTTTAATGCAGATTCAAACTATGTTCGATACCATAATCAGAAACGCAAAAATTTGAAAAATTGGGTGATTTTTTGCAAAGTTATTGCTCTTCAAAGTTGACAAAATCGTCAATTATCTACTAAAAAACGATTTCACTGGAATTTCTTTCTCTTTCAACCATAGTTTCTATATGTAAAGAATTTTAAATGCTAGTTGAAAAGAGGATTAAAGCGTTTTGCAGAAATGCAAAACTTTTAAAAATCTACTGATTGTTCGAAAAGTTATGACTTCTTAAAGTTGATTAAGGAATCCAAAAATGGCCAAAAGTAGTCAAAAATTAAAAAAATGCCAAAGCAAAAATTTTAATGCAGATTCAAACTATGTTCGATACCATAATCAGAAACGCAAAAATTTGAAAAATTGGGTGATTTTTAGCAAAGTTATTGCACTTCAAAGTTGACAAAATCGTCAATTATCTACTTAAAAACGATTTCACTGGAATTTCTTTCTCTTTCAACCATAGTTTCTATATGTGAAGAATTTTAAATGCTAGTTGAAAAGAGGACTAAAGCGTTTTGCAGAAATGCAAAAATTTTAAAAATCTACTGATTGTTCGAAAAGTTATGACTTCTTAAAGTTGATGAAGGAATCCAAAAATGGCCAAAAGTAGTCAAAAATTAAAAAAATGCAAAAGTTAAAAGTTTTAATGCAGATTCAAACTATGTTCGATACCATAATCAGAAACGCAAAAATTTGAAAAATTGGGTGATTTTTTGCAAAGTTATTGCACTTCAAAGTTGACAAAATCGTCAATTATCTACTTAAAAACGATTTCACTGGAATTTCTTTCTCTTTCAACCATAGTTTCTATATGTGAAGAATTTTAAATGCTAGTTGAAAAGAGGACTAAAGCGTTTGGCAGAAATGAAAAAATTTTGAAAATCGGCTGATTGCTAGTAAAGTTATGACTTCTTAAAGTTGATGAAGGAATCCAAAAATGGCCAAAAGTAGTCAAAAATTAAAAAAATGCCAAAGCAAAAATTTTAATGCAGATTCAAACTATGTTCGATACCATAATCAGAAACGCAAAAATTTGAAAAATTGGGTGATTTTTAGCAAAGTTATTGCTCTTCAAAGTTGACAAATTCGTCAATTATCTACTAAAAAACGATTTCACTGGAATTTCTTTCTCTTTCAACCATAGTTTCTATATGTAACGAATTTTAAATGCTAGTTGAAAAGAGGATTAAAGCGTTTTGCAGAAATGCAAAACTTTTAAAAATCTACTGATTGTTCGAAAAGTTATGACTTCTTAAAGTTGATTAAGGAATCCAAAAATGGCCAAAAGTAGTCAAAAAATTAAAAAAATGCCAAAGCAAAAATTTTAATGCAGATTCAAACTATGTTCGATACCATAAACAGAAATGCAAAAATTGTAAAAATTGGGTGATTTTTAGCAAAGGTTTAGCTCTTCAAAGTTGACAAAATCGTCAATTTTCTACTAAAAAACGATTTCACTGCAATTTCTTTCTCTTTCAACCATAGTTTCTATATGTAAAGAATTTTAAATGCTAGTTGAAAAGAGGATTAAAGCGTTTTGCAGAAATGCAAAAATTTTAAAAATCTACTGATTGTTCGAAAAGTTATGACTTCTTAAAGTTGATGAAGGAATCCAAAAATGGCCAAAAGTAGTCAAAAATTAAAAAAATGCAAAAGTTAAAAGTTTTAATGCAGATTCAAACTATGTTCGATACCATAATCAGAAACGCAAAAATTTGAAAAATTGGGTGATTTTTTGCAAAGTTATTGCACTTCAAAGTTGACAAAATCGTCAATTATCTACTTAAAAACGATTTCACTGGAATTTCTTTCTCTTTCAACCATAGTTTCTATATGTGAAGAATTTTAAATGCTAGTTGAAAAGAGGACTAAAGCGTTTGGCAGAAATGAAAAAATTTTGAAAATCGGCTGATTGCTAGTAAAGTTATGACTTCTTAAAGTTGATGAAGGAATCCAAAAATGGCCAAAAGTAGTCAAAAATTAAAAAAATGCAAAAGTAAAAAACTTAAATGTAGATTCAAACTATGTTCGATACCATAATCAGAAATGCAAAAATTGTTAAATGTTGGTGACTTTTATCAAAGTTATTGTTCTTTAAAGTTGACAAAATCGTCAATTTTCTACTGAAAAACGATTTCGCTGCAATTTCTTTCTCTTTCAACCATAGTTTCTATATGTAAAGTATTTTAAATGCTAGTTGAAAAAAAAATTAAAGCGTTTTGCAGAAATGTAAAAATTTTGAAAATCGGCCGATTGCTAGTAAAGTTATGACTTCTTAAAGTTGATAAAGGAATCCAAATATGGCCAAAAATAGTCAAGAATTAAAAAAATGCAAAAGAAAAAAATTTTAAAACAGATTCAAACTATGGTCGATACCATAAACAGAAATGCAAAAATTATTTTAAATTGGGTGACTTCAGCAAAGGTTTAGCTCTTCAAAGTTGACCAAATCGTCAATTTTCTACTAAAAAATTTTAATACAGATTCAAATTATGTTCGATACCATAAACAGAAATGCAAAAATTTTAATAATTGGGTGATTTTTAGCAAAGTTATTGCACTTCAAAGATGACAAAATCGTCAATTATCTACTTAAAAACGATTTCACTGGAATTTCTTTCTCTTTCAACCATAGTTTCTATATGTGAAGAATTTTAAATGCTAGTTGAAAAGAGGACTAAAGCGTTTTGCAGAAATGCAAAACTTTTAAAAATCTACTGATTGTTCGAAAAGTTATGACTTCTTAAAGTTGATTAAGGAATCCAAAAATGGCCAAAAGTAGTCAAAAATTAAAAAAATGCCAAAGCAAAAATTTTAATGCAGATTCAAACTATGTTCGATACCATAAACAGAAATGCAAAAATTGTAAAAATTGGGTGATTTTTAGCAAAGGTTTAGCTCTTCAAAGTTGACAAAATCGTCAATTTTCTACTAAAAAACGATTTCACTGCAATTTCTTTCTCTTTCAACCATAGTTTCTATATGTAAAGAATTTTAAATGCTAGTTGAAAAGAGGATTAAAGCGTTTTGCAGAAATGCAAAAATTTTAAAAATCTACTGATTGTTCGAAAAGTTATGACTTCTTAAAGTTGATGAAGGAATCCAAAAATGGCCAAAAGTAGTCAAAAATTAAAAAAATGCAAAAGTTAAAAGTTTTAATGCAGATTCAAACTATGTTCGATACCATAATCAGAAACGCAAAAATTTGAAAAATTGGGTGATTTTTTGCAAAGTTATTGCACTTCAAAGTTGACAAAATCGTCAATTATCTACTTAAAAACGATTTCACTGGAATTTCTTTCTCTTTCAACCATAGTTTCTATATGTGAAGAATTTTAAATGCTAGTTGAAAAGAGGACTAAAGCGTTTGGCAGAAATGAAAAAATTTTGAAAATCGGCTGATTGCTAGTAAAGTTATGACTTCTTAAAGTTGATGAAGGAATCCAAAAATGGCCAAAAGTAGTCAAAAATTAAAAAAATGCCAAAGCAAAAATTTTAATGCAGATTCAAACTATGTTCGATACCATAATCAGAAACGCAAAAATTTGAAAAATTGGGTGATTTTTAGCAAAGTTATTGCTCTTCAAAGTTGACAAAATCGTCAATTATCTACTAAAAAACGATTTCACTGGAATTTCTTTCTCTTTCAACCATAGTTTCTATATGTAACGAATTTTAAATGCTAGTTGAAAAGAGGATTAAAGCGTTTTGCAGAAATGCAAAACTTTTAAAAAATCTACTGATTGTTCGAAAAGTTATGACTTCTTAAAGTTGATTAAGGAATCCAAAAATGGCCAAAAGTAGTCAAAAATTAAAAAAATGCCAAAGCAAAAATTTTAATGCAGATTCAAACTATGTTCGATACCATAAACAGAAATGCAAAAATTGTAAAAATTGGGTGATTTTTAGCAAAGGTTTAGCTCTTCAAAGTTGACAAAATCGTCAATTTTCTACTAAAAAACGATTTCACTGCAATTTCTTTCTCTTTCAACCATAGTTTCTATATGTAAAGAATTTTAAATGCTAGTTGAAAAGAGGATTAAAGCGTTTTGCAGAAATGCAAAAATTTTAAAAATCTACTGATTGTTCGAAAAGTTATGACTTCTTAAAGTTGATGAAGGAATCCAAAAATGGCCAAAAGTAGTCAAAAATTAAAAAAATGCAAAAGTTAAAAGTTTTAATGCAGATTCAAACTATGTTCGATACCATAATCAGAAACGCAAAAATTTGAAAAATTGGGTGATTTTTTGCAAAGTTATTGCACTTCAAAGTTGACAAAATCGTCAATTATCTACTTAAAAACGATTTCACTGGAATTTCTTTCTCTTTCAACCATAGTTTCTATATGTGAAGAATTTTAAATGCTAGTTGAAAAGAGGACTAAAGCGTTTGGCAGAAATGAAAAAATTTTGAAAATCGGCTGATTGCTAGTAAAGTTATGACTTCTTAAAGTTGATGAAGGAATCCAAAAATGGCCAAAAGTAGTCAAAAATTAAAAAAATGCAAAAGTAAAAAACTTAAATGTAGATTCAAACTATGTTCGATACCATAATCAGAAATGCAAAAATTTTTAAATGTTGGTGACTTTTATCAAAGTTATTGTTCTTTAAAGTTGACAAAATCGTCAATTTTCTACTGAAAAACGATTTCGCTGCAATTTCTTTCTCTTTCAACCATAGTTTCTATATGTAAAGTATTTTAAATGCTAGTTGAAAAAAAATTAAAAGCGTTTTGCAGAAATGTAAAAATTTTGAAAATCGGCTGATTGCTAGTAAAGTTATGACTTCTTAAAGTTGATAAAGGAATCCAAATATGGCCAAAAATAGTCAAGAATTAAAAAAATGCAAAAGAAAAAAATTTTAAAACAGATTCAAACTATGGTCGATACCATAAACAGAAATGCAAAAATTTTTTTAAATTGGGTGACTTCAGCAAAGGTTTAGCTCTTCAAAGTTGACCAAATCGTCAATTTTCTACTAAAAAATTTTAATACAGATTCAAATTATGTTCGATACCATAAACAGAAATGCAAAAATTTTAATAATTGGGTGATTTTTAGCAAAGTTATTGCACTTCAAAGTTGACAAAATCGTCAATTATCTACTTAAAAACGATTTCACTGGAATTTCTTTCTCTTTCAACCATAGTTTCTATATGTGAAGAATTTTAAATGCTAGTTGAAAAGAGGACTAAAGCGTTTTGCAGAAATGCAAAACTTTTAAAAATCTACTGATTGTTCGAAAAGTTATGACTTCTTAAAGTTGATTAAGGAATCCAAAAATGGCCAAAAGTAGTCAAAAATTAAAAAAATGCCAAAGCAAAAATTTTAATGCAGATTCAAACTATGTTCGATACCATAAACAGAAATGCAAAAATTGTAAAAATTGGGTGATTTTTAGCAAAGGTTTAGCTCTTCAAAGTTGACAAAATCGTCAATTTTCTACTAAAAAACGATTTCACTGCAATTTCTTTCTCTTTCAACCATAGTTTCTATATGTAAAGAATTTTAAATGCTAGTTGAAAAGAGGATTAAAGCGTTTTGCAGAAATGCAAAAATTTTAAAAATCTACTGATTGTTCGAAAAGTTATGACTTCTTAAAGTTGATGAAGGAATCCAAAAATGGCCAAAAGTAGTCAAAAATTAAAAAAATGCAAAAGTTAAAAGTTTTAATGCAGATTCAAACTATGTTCGATACCATAATCAGAAACGCAAAAATTTGAAAAATTGGGTGATTTTTTGCAAAGTTATTGCACTTCAAAGTTGACAAAATCGTCAATTATCTACTTAAAAACGATTTCACTGGAATTTCTTTCTCTTTCAACCATAGTTTCTATATGTGAAGAATTTTAAATGCTAGTTGAAAAGAGGACTAAAGCGTTTGGCAGAAATGAAAAAATTTTGAAAATCGGCTGATTGCTAGTAAAGTTATGACTTCTTAAAGTTGATGAAGGAATCCAAAAATGGCCAAAAGTAGTCAAAAATTAAAAAAATGCCAAAGCAAAAATTTTAATGCAGATTCAAACTATGTTCGATACCATAATCAGAAACGCAAAAATTTGAAAAATTGGGTGATTTTTAGCAAAGTTATTGCTCTTCAAAGTTGACAAAATCGTCAATTATCTACTAAAAAACGATTTCACTGGAATTTCTTTCTCTTTCAACCATAGTTTCTATATGTAACGAATTTTAAATGCTAGTTGAAAAGAGGATTAAAGCGTTTTGCAGAAATGCAAAACTTTTAAAAATCTACTGATTGTTCGAAAAGTTATGACTTCTTAAAGTTGATTAAGGAATCCAAAAATGGCCAAAAGTAGTCAAAAATTAAAAAAATGCCAAAGCAAAAATTTTAATGCAGATTCAAACTATGTTCGATACCATAAACAGAAATGCAAAAATTGTAAAAATTGGGTGATTTTTAGCAAAGGTTTAGCTCTTCAAAGTTGACAAAATCGTCAATTTTCTACTAAAAAACGATTTCACTGCAATTTCTTTCTCTTTCAACCATAGTTTCTATATGTAAAGAATTTTAAATGCTAGTTGAAAAGAGGATTAAAGCGTTTTGCAGAAATGCAAAAATTTTAAAAATCTACTGATTGTTCGAAAAGTTATGACTTCTTAAAGTTGATGAAGGAATCCAAAAATGGCCAAAAGTAGTCAAAAATTAAAAAATGCAAAAGTTAAAAGTTTTAATGCAGATTCAAACTATGTTCGATACCATAATCAGAAACGCAAAAATTTGAAAAATTGGGTGATTTTTTGCAAAGTTATTGCACTTCAAAGTTGACAAAATCGTCAATTATCTACTTAAAAACGATTTCACTGGAATTTCTTTCTCTTTCAACCATAGTTTCTATATGTGAAGAATTTTAAATGCTAGTTGAAAAGAGGACTAAAGCGTTTGGCAGAAATGAAAAAATTTTGAAAATCGGCTGATTGCTAGTAAAGTTATGACTTCTTAAAGTTGATGAAGGAATCCAAAAATGGCCAAAAGTAGTCAAAAATTAAAAAAATGCAAAAGTAAAAAACTTAAATGTAGATTCAAACTATGTTCGATACCATAATCAGAAATGCAAAAATTTTTAAATGTTGGTGACTTTTATCAAAGTTATTGTTCTTTAAAGTTGACAAAATCGTCAATTTTCTACTGAAAAACGATTTCGCTGCAATTTCTTTCTCTTTCAACCATAGTTTCTATATGTAAAGTATTTTAAATGCTAGTTGAAAAAAAAATTAAAGCGTTTTGCAGAAATGTAAAAATTTTGAAAATCGGCTGATTGCTAGTAAAGTTATGACTTCTTAAAGTTGATAAAGGAATCCAAATATGGCCAAAAATAGTCAAGAATTAAAAAAATGCAAAAGAAAAAAATTTTAAAACAGATTCAAACTATGGTCGATACCATAAACAGAAATGCAAAAATTTTTTTAAATTGGGTGACTTCAGCAAAGGTTTAGCTCTTCAAAGTTGACCAAATCGTCAATTTTCTACTAAAAAATTTTAATACAGATTCAAATTATGTTCGATACCATAAACAGAAATGCAAAAATTTTAATAATTGGGTGATTTTTAGCAAAGTTATTGCACTTCAAAGTTGACAAAATCGTCAATTTTCTACTATAAAACGATTTCACTGCAATTTCTTTCTCTTTCAATCATAGTTCCTATATGTAAAGAATTTTAAAAGCTATTTGAAAAAAGGATTAGAGCGTTTTTTAGAAATTTAAAAATTTTGAAAATCGGCTGATTTTTGGAAAAGTTGTCACTTCTTAAAGTTGATGAAGGAATCCAAAAATGGCTAAAAGTAGTCAAAAATAAAAAAAATGTAAAAGTAAAAAACTTAAATGTAGATACAAACTATGTTCGATACCATAATCAGAAATGCAAAAATTTTTAAGTGTTGGTGACTTTTAGCAAAGTTATTGCTCTTTAAAGTTGACAAAATCGTCAATTTTCTACTGAAAAACGATTGCGCTGCAATTTCTTTCTCTTTTCACCATAGTTTCTATATGTAAAGAATTTTAAATGCTAGTTGAAAAGAGGATTAAAGCGTTTGTAGAAATGAAAAAATTTTGAAAATCGGCAGATTGTTAGAAAAGTTATGACTTCTTAAAGTTGGTAAAGGAATCCAAAAATGGTCAAAAGCAGTCAAAAATAAAAAAAAAATGCTAAAGTAAAAAACTTAAATGCAGATTCAAACTATGTTCGATACCATAATCAGAAATGCAAAAATTTTTAAATGTGGGTGATTTTTAGCAAAGTTATTGCTCTTCAAAGTTGATAAAATCGTCAATTTTCTACTGAAAAACGATTTCGCTGCAATTTCTTTCTCTTTCATCCATAGTTTCTATATGTAAAGTATTTTAAATGCTAGTTGAAAAAAAAATTAAAGCGTTTTGCAGAAATGTAAAAATTTTGAAAATCGGCTGATTGCTAGTAAAGTTATGACTTCTTAAAGTTGATAAAGGAATCCAAATATGGCCAAAAATAGTCAAGAATTAAAAAAATGCAAAAGAAAAAAATTTTAATACAGATTCAAACTATGGTCGATACCATAAACAGAAATGCAAAAATTTTTAAAATTGGGTGACTTTAGCAAAGGTTTAGCTCTTCAAAGTTGACAAAATCGTCATTTTTCTACTAAAAAATTTTAATACAGATTCAAATTATGTTCGATACCATAAACAGAAATGCAAAAATTGTAAAAATTGGGTGATTTTTAGCAAAGGTTTAGCACTTCAAAGTTGACAAAATCGTCAATTATCTACTAAAAAACGATTTCACTGGAATTTCTTTCTCTTTCAACCATAGTTTCTATATGTAACGAATTTAAAATGCTATTTGAAAAAAGGATTAGAGCGTTTTTCAGAAATTTAAAAATATTGAAAATCGGCTGATTTTTGGAAAAGTTATGACTTCTTGAAGTTGATAAATGAATTTATAAATTGCCAAAAGTAGTCAAAAATTAAAAAAATCCTAAGAAAAAATTGTAGTGCAGATTCAGACTAAGTTCGATGCCATAAACAGAAATGCAAAAATTGTAAAAATTGGGTGATTTTTAGCAAAGGTTTAGCTCTTCAAAGTTGACAAAATCGTCAATTTTCTACTAAAAAACGATTTCACTGCAATTTCTTTCTCTTTCAACCATAGTTTCTATATGTAAAGAATTTTAAATGCTAGTTGAAAAGAGGATTAAAGCGTTTTGCAGAAATGCAAAAATTTTAAAAATCTACTGATTGTTCGAAAAGTTATGACTTCTTAAAGTTGATGAAGGAATCCAAAAATGGCCAAAAGTAGTCAAAAATTAAAAAAATGCAAAAGTTAAAAGTTTTAATGCAGATTCAAACTATGTTCGATACCATAATCAGAAACGCAAAAATTTGAAAAATTGGGTGATTTTTAGCAAAGTTATTGCACTTCAAAGTTGACAAAATCGTCAATTATCTACTTAAAAACGATTTCACTGGAATTTCTTTCTCTTTCAACCATAGTTTCTATATGTGAAGAATTTTAAATGCTACTTGAAAAGAGGACTAAAGCGTTTTGCTGAAATGAAAAAATTTTGAGAATCGGCTGATTGCTAGTTAAGTTATGACTTCTTAAAGTTGATGAAGGAATCCAAAAATGGCCAAAAGTAGTCAAGAATTAAAAAAATGCAAAAGAAAAAAATTTTAATACAGATTCAAATTATGTTCGATACCATAAACAGAAATGCAAAAATTTTAATAATTGGGTGATTTTTAGCAAAGTTATTGCACTTCAAAGTTGACAAAATCGTCAATTTTCTACTAAAAAACGATTTCACTGCAATTTCTTTCTCTTTCAATCATAGTTCCTATATGTAAAGAATTTTAAAAGCTATTTGAAAAAAGGATTAAAGCGTTTATCAGATATGTAAAAATTTTGAAAATCGGCTGATTTTTGGAAAAGTTATCACTTCTTAAAGTTGATGTAGGAATCCAAAAATGGCTAAAAGTAGTCAAAAATAAAAAAAATGTAAAAGTAAAAATCTTAAATGTAGATTCAAACTATGTTCGATACCATAATCAGAAATGCAAAAATTTTTAAAATTGGGTGACTTTAGCAAAGGTTTAGCTCTTCAAAGTTGACAAAATCGTCATTTTTCTACTAAAAAATTTTAATACAGATTCAAATTATGTTCGATATCATAAACAGAAATGCAAAAATTTTAATAATTGGGTGATTTTTAGCAAAGTTATTGCACTTCAAAGTTGACAAAATCGTCAATTTTCTACTAAAAAACGATTTCACTGCAATTTCTTTCTCTTTCAATCATAGTTCCTATATGTAAAGTATTTTAAATGCTAGTTGAAAAAAGGATTAAAGCGTTTTTCAGATATGTAAAAACTTTGAAAATCGGGTGATTTTTAGAAAAGTTATGACTTCTTAAAGTTGATAAAGGAATCCAAATATGGCCAAAAATAGTCAAGAATTAAAAAAATGCAAAAGAAAAAAATTTTAATACAGATTCAAACTATGGTCGATACCATAAACAGAAATGCAAAAATTTTTAAAATTGGGTGACTTTAGCAAAGGTTTAGCTCTTCAAAGTTGACAAAATCGTCATTTTTCTACTAAAAAATTTTAATACAGATTCAAATTATGTTCGATATCATAAACAGAAATGCAAAAATTTTAATAATTGGGTGATTTTTAGCAAAGTTATTGCTCTTCAAAGTTGACAAAATCGTCAATTTTCTACTGAAAAACGATTTCGCTGCAATTTCTTTCTCTTTTCACCATAGTTTCTATATGTAAAGAATTTTAAATGCTAGTTGAAAAGAGAATTAAAGCGTTTTTCAGAAATGCAAAAATTTTAAAAATCTACTGATTGTTCGAAAAGTTATGACTTCTTAAAGTTGATGAAGGAATCCAAAAATGGCCAAAAGTAGTCAAAAATTAAAAAAATGCAAAAGTTAAAAGTTTTAATGCAGATTCAAACTATGTTCGATACCATAATCAGAAACGCAAAAATTTGAAAAATTGGGTGATTTTTAGCAAAGTTATTGCACTTCAAAGTTGACAAAATCGTCAATTATCTACTTAAAAACGATTTCACTGGAATTTCTTTCTCTTTCAACCATAGTTTCTATATGTGAAGAATTTTAAATGCTACTTGAAAAGAGGACTAAAGCGTTTTGCTGAAATGAAAAAATTTTGAAAATCGGCTGATTGCTAGTAAAGTTATGACTTCTTAAAGTTGATGAAGGAATCCAAAAATGGCCAAAAGTAGTCAAAAATTAAAAAAATGCAAAAGTAAAAAACTTAAATGTAGATTCAAACTATGTTCGATACCATAATCAGAAATGCAAAAATTTTTAAATGTTGGTGACTTTTAGCAAAGTTATTGCTCTTTAAAGTTGACAAAATCGTCAATTTTCTACTGAAAAACGATTTCGCTGCAATTTCTTTCTTTTTCAACCATAGTTTCTATATGTAAAGTATTTTAAATGCTAGTTGAAAACAAAATTAAAGCGTTTTGCAGAAATGTAAAAATTTTGAAAATCGGCTGATTGCTAGTAAAGTTATGACTTCTTAAAGTTGATAAAGGAATCCAAATATGGCCAAAAATAGTCAAGAATTAAAAAAATGCAAAAGAAAAAAATTTTAATACAGATTCAAACTATGGTCGATACCATAAACAGAAATGCAAAAATTTTTAAAATTGGGTGACTTTAGCAAAGGTTTAGCTCTTCAAAGTTGACCAAATCGTCAATTTTCTACTAAAAAATTTTAATACAGATTCAAATTATGTTCGATACCATAAACAGAAATGCAAAAATTTTAATAATTGGGTGATTTTTAGCAAAGTTATTGCACTTCAAAGTTGACAAAATCGTCAATTTTCTACTAAAAAACGATTTCACTGCAATTTCTTTCTCTTTCAATCATAGTTCCTATATGTAAAGAATTTTAAAAGCTATTTGAAAAAAGGATTAAAGCGTTTTTCAGATATGTAAAAATTTTGAAAATCGGCTGATTTTTGGAAAAGTTATCACTTCTTAAAGTTGATGTAGGAATCCAAAAATGGCTAAAAGTAGTCAAAAATAAAAAAAATGTAAAAGTAAAAAACTTAAATGTAGATTCAAACTATGTTCGATACCATAATCAGAAATGCAAAAATTTTTAAGTGTTGGTGACTTTTAGCAAAGTTATTGCTCTTTAAAGTTGACAAAATCGTCAATTTTCTACTGAAAAACGATTGCGCTGCAATTTCTTTCTCTTTTCACCATAGTTTCTATATGTAAAGAATTTTAAATGCTAGTTGAAAAGAGGATTAAAGCGTTTGTAGAAATGAAAAAATTTTGAAAATCGGCAGATTGTTAGAAAAGTTATGACTTCTTAAAGTTGATAAAGGAATCCAAATATGGCCAAAAATAGTCAAGAATTAAAAAAATGCAAAAGAAAAAAATTTTAATACAGATTCAAACTATGGTCGATACCATAAACAGAAATGCAAAAATTTTTAAAATTGGGTGACTTTAGCAAAGGTTTAGCTCTTCAAAGTTGACAAAATCGTCATTTTTCTACTAAAAAATTTTAATACAGATTCAAATTATGTTCGATACCATAAACAGAAATGCAAAAATTTTAATAATTGGGTGATTTTTAGCAAAGTTATTACTCTTCAAAGTTGACAAAATCGTCAATTTTCTACTGAAAAACGATTTCGCTGCAATTTCTTTCTCTTTTCACCATAGTTTCTATATGTAAAGAATTTTAACTGCTAGTTGAAAAGAGGATTAAAGCATTTTGCAGAAATGTAAAAATTTTGAAAATCGGCTGATTGTTAGAAAAGTTATGAATTCTTAAAAATGATGAAGGAATACAAAAATGGCCAAAAATAGTCAAAAATTTACAAATGTCAAAAGATACCAATTTTGATGCAAATCCAAACTATGTTCGATACCATAATCAGAATCGCAAAAATTATTAATATTGGGTGATTTTTAGCAAAGTTATTGCTCTTCAAAGTTGACAAAATCGTCAATTTTCTACTAAAATACTAATTCACTGCAATTTCTTTCTCTTTCAACCATAGTTTCTATATGTAAAGTATTTTAAATGCTAGTTGAAAAAAAAATTAAAGCGTTTTTCAGAAATGTAAAAAGTTTTGAAAATCGGCTGATTGTTAGAAAAGTTATGACTTCTTAAAGTTGATAAAGGAATCCAAAAATGGACAAAAATAGTCAAAAATTAAAAAGTTTCAATAGTAAAAAATTTTAATGCAGATTCAAACTATGTTCAATACCATAATCAGAAATGCAAAAATTTGAAAAATAGGGCGATTTTTAGCAAAGTTATTGCTCTTCAAAGTTGACAAAATCGTCAATTTTCTACTAAAAAACGATTTCACTGTAGTTTCTTTCTCTTTGAACAATTCTTTCTATATGTAAATAATTTTAATTGCTAGTTCAAAAAAGGATTAAAGCGTTTTTCAGAAATGTAAAAATTTTGAAAATCGGCTGATTTTTGGAAAAGTTATGACTTCTTAAAGTTAATAAAGCAATCCAAATATAGCCAAAAATAGTCAAGAATTAAAAGAATGCAAAAGTAAAAAATTTTAATACAGATTCAAACTATGGTCGATACCATAAACAGAAATGCAAAAATTTTTAAAATTGGGTGATTTTTAGCAAAGGTTTAGCTCTTCAAAGTTGACAAAATCGTCAATTTTCTACTAAAAAACGATATTACTGCAATTTCTTTCTCTTTCAATCATAGTTCCTATATGTAAAGAATTTTAAATGCTATTTGAAAAAAGGATTGGAGCGTTTTTCAGAAATTTAAAAATTTTGAAAATCGGCTGATTTTTGGAAAAGTTATCACTTCTTAAAGTTGATAAAGGAATGCAAAAATGGCCAAAATAGTCAAAAATTTACAAATGTCAAATGAAACCAATTTTGATGCAAATTCAAACTATGTTCGATGCCATAAAGAGAAATGCAAAAATTTTAAAAATTGGGTGATTTTTAGCAAAGTTATTGCTCTTCAAAGTTGACAAAATCGTCAATTTCCTACTAAAAAAAGATTTCACTGCAATTTCTTTCTCTTTCAATCATAGTTCCTATATGTAAAGAATTTGAAATGCTATTTGAAAAAGGATTAAAGCGTTTTTCAGATATGTAAAAACTTTGAAAATCGGGTGATTTTTAGAAAAGTTATGACTTCTTAAAGTTAATAAAGGAATCCAAATATAGCCAAAAATAGTCAAGAATTAAAAGAATGCAAAAGTAAAAAATTTTAATACAGATTCAAACTATGGTCGATACCATAAACAGAAATGCAAAAATTTTTAAAATTGGGTGATTTTTAGCAAAGGTTTAGCTCTTCAAAGTTGACAAAATCGTCAATTTTCTACTAAAAAACGATTTTACTGCAATTTCTTTCTCTTTCAATCATAGTTCCTATATGTAAAAGAATTTTAAATGCTATTTGAAAAAGGATTAGAGCGTTTTTCAGAAATTTAAAAATATTGAAAATCGGCTAATTTTTGGAAAAGTTATGACTTCTTGAAGTTGATAAATGAATTTATAAATTGCCAAAAGTAGTCAAAAATTAAAAAAATCCTAAGAAAAAAATTTTTGTGCAGATTCAAACTAAGTTCGATGCCATAAACAGAAATGCAAAAATTGTAAAAATTGGGTGATTTTTAGCATTGGTTTAGCTCTTCAAAGTTGACAAAATCGTCAATTATCTACTTAAAAACGATTTCACTGGAATTTCTTTCTCTTTAAACCATAGTTTCTATATGTAAAGAATTTTAAATGCTAGTTGAAAAGAGGACTAAAGCGTTTTGCAGAAATGAAAAAATTTTGAAAATCGGCTGATTGATAGTAAAGTTATGACTTCTTAAAGTTGATGAAGGAATCCAAAAATGGCCAAAAGTAGTCAAAAATTAAAAAAATGCAAAAGTAAAAAACTTAAATGTAGATTCAAACTATGTTCGATACCATAATCAGAAATGCAAAATTTTTTAAATGTTGGTGACTTTTAGCAAAGTTATTGCTCTTTAAAGTTGACAAAATCGTCAATTTTCTACTGAAAAACGAGTTCGCTGCAATTTCTTTCTCTTTTCACCATAGTTTCTATATGTAAAGAATTTTAACTGCTAGTTGAAAAGAGGATTAAAACATTTTGCAGAAATGTAAAAATTTTGGAAATCGGCTGATTGTTAGAAAAGTTATGACTTTTTAAAAATGATGAAGGAATACAAAAATGGCCAAAAATAGTCAAAAATTTACAAATGTCAAAAGAAACCAATTTTGATGCAAATCCAAACTATGTTCGATACCATAATCAGAAACGCAAAAATTATTAATATTGGGTGACTTTTAGCAAAGTTATTGCTCTTCAAAGTTAACAAAATCGTCAATTTTCTACTAAAATACTATTTCACTGCAATTTCTTTCTCTTTTAACAATAGTTTCTATATGTAAAGTATTTTAAATGTTGGTTAAAAAAAAAATTAAAGCGTTTTTCAGAAATGTTAAAAGTTTTGAAAATCGGCTGATTGTTAGAAAAGTTATGACTTCTTAAAGTTGATAATGGAATCCAAAAATGGCCAAAAATAATCAAAAATTAAAAAGTTTCAATAGTAAAAAATTTTAATGCAGATTCAAACTATGTTCAATACCATAATCAGAAATGCAAAAATTTGAAAAATAGGGCGATTTTTAGCAAAGTTATTGTTCTTCAAAGTTGACAAAATCGTCAATTTTTTAATAAAAAACGATTTCACTGCTCTTAAAGTTGATATAAGAATCCAAAAATGGCCAAAAATAGTCAAAAATTCAAAAGATGCAGCAGTAAAAAATGTTAATGCAGATTCAATCTATGTTCGATGCCATAAAGAGAAATGCAAAAATTTTTAAAATTGGGTGAATTTTAGCAAAGGTTTAGCTCTTCAAAGTTGACAAAATCGTCAATTTTCTACTAAAAAACGATTTCACTGAAGTTTCTTTCTCTTTCAACCATAGTTTCTATATGTAAAGAATTTTAATTGCTAGTTGAATAAAGGATAAAAACGTATTTCAGAAATGTAACAATTTTGAAAATCGGCTGCTTTTTGGAAAAGTTATGACTTCTTAAAGTTAATAAAGGAATCCAAATATGGCCAAAAATATTCAAAAATTAAAAATTGTCAAAAGTAAAAACTTTAATGCAGATTCAAACTATGTTCGATACCATAATCAGAAATGCAAAAATTTTAAAAATTGGGCGATTTTTAGCAAAGTTATTGCTCTTCAATGTTGACAAAATCGTCAATTTTCTACTAAAAAACGATTTCACTGTAGTTTCTTTCTCTTTGAACAATTCTTTCTATATGTAAATAATTTTAATTGCTAGTTCAAAAAAGGATTAAAGCGTTTTTCAGAAATGTAAAAATTTTGAAAATCGGCTTATTTTTGGAAAAGTTATGACTTCTTAAAATTAATAAAGGAATCCAAATATGGCCAAAAATAGTCAAGAATTAAAAGAATGCAAAAGTAAAAAATTTTAATACAGATTCAAACTATGGTCGATACCATAAACAGAAATGCAAAAATTTTAAAAATTGGGTGATTTTTAGCAAAGTTATTGCTCTTCAATGTTGACAAAATCGTCAATTTTCTACTAAAAAACGATTTCACTGTAGTTTCTTTCTCTTTGAACAATTCTTTCTATATGTAAATAATTTTAATTGCTAGTTCAAAAAAGGATTAAAGCGTTTTTCAGAAATGTAAAAATTTTGAAAATCGGCTTATTTTTGGAAAAGTTATGACTTCTTAAAATTAATAAAGGAATCCAAATATGGCCAAAAATAGTCAAGAATTAAAAGAATGCAAAAGTAAAAAATTTTAATACAGATTCAAACTATGGTCGATACCATAAACAGAAATGCAAAAATTTTTAAAATTGGGTGATTTTTAGCAAAGGTTTAGCTCTTCAAAGTTGACAAAATCGTCAATTTTCTACTAAAAAACGATTTTACTGCAATTTCTTTCTCTTTCAATCATAGTTCCTATATGTAAAGAATTTTAAATGCTTTTTGAAAAAAGGATTAGAGCGTTTTTTAGAAATTTAAAAATTTTGAAAATCGGCTGATTTTTGGAAAAGTTATCACTTCTTAAAGTTGATAAAGGAATGCAAAAATGGCCAAAAATAGTCAAAAATTTACAAATGTCAAAAGAAACCAATTTTGATGCAAATTCAAACTATGTTCGATGCCATAAAGAGAAATGCAAAAATTTTAAAAATTGGGTGATTTTTAGCAAAGTTATTGCTCTTCAAAGTTGACAAAATCGTCAATTTCCTACTAAAAAACGATTTCACTACAATTTCTTTCTCTTTCAATCATAGTTCCTATATGTAAAGAATTTTAAATGCTAGTTGAAAAAAGGATTAAAGCGTTTTTCAGATATGTAAAAACTTTGAAAATCGGGTGATTTTTAGAAAAGTTATGACTTCTTAAAGTTGATGAAGGAATCCAAAAATGGCCAAAAGTAGTCAAAAATTAAAAAAATGCCAAAGCAAACATTTTAATGCAGATTCAAACTATGTTCGATACCATAGTCAGAAACGAAAAAACTTGAAAAATAGGGTGATTTTTAGTAAAGTTATTGCTCTTCAAAGTTGACAAAATCGTCAATAATCTACTAAAAAACGATTTCACTGGAATTTCTTTCTCTTTCAACCATAGTTTCTATATGTAACGAATTTTAAATGCTTTTTGAAAAAAGGATTAGAGCGTTTTTCAGAAATTTAAAAATATTGAAAATCGGCTGATTTTTGGAAAAGTTATGACTTCTTGAAGTTGATAAATGAATTTATAAATTGCCAAAAGTAGTCAAAAATTAAAAAAATCCTAAGAAAAAATTTTAGTGCAGATTCAAACTAAGTTCGATGCCATAAACAGAAATGCAAAAATTGTAAAAATTGGGTGATTTTTAGCAAAGGTTTAGCTCTTCAAAGTTGACAAAATCGTCAATTTTCTACTAAAAAACGATTTCACTGCAATTTCTTTCTCTTTCAACCATAGTTTCTATATGTAAAGAATTTGAAATGCTAGTTGAAAAGAGGATTAAAGCGTTTTGCAGAAATGCAAAAATTTTAAAAATCTACTGATTGTTAGAAAAGTTATGACTTCTTAAAGTTGATGAAGGAATCCAAAAATGGCCAAAAGTAGTCAAAAATTAAATAAATGCAAAAGTTAAAAGTTTTAATGCAGATTCAAACTATGTTCGATACCATAATCAGAAACGCAAAAATTTGAAAAATTGGGTGATTTTTAGCAAAGTTATTGCACTTCAAAGTTGACAAAATCGTCAATTATCTACTTAAAAACGATTTCACTGGAATTTCTTTCTCTTTCAACCATAGTTTCTATATGTAAAGAATTTAAAATGCTAGTTGAAAAGAGGACTAAAACGTTTTGCAGAAATGAAAAAATTTTGAAAATCGGCTGATTGTTAGTAAAGTTATGACTTCTTAAAGTTGATGAAGGAATCCAAAAATGGCCAAAAGTAGTCAAAAATTAAAAAAATGCCAAAGCAAAAATTTTAATGCAGATTCAAACTATGTTCGATACCATAATCAGAAATGCAAAAATTTTTAAATGTTGGTGACTTTTAGCAAAGTTATTGCTCTTTAAAGTTGACAAAATCGTCAATTTTCTACTGAAAAACGATTTCGCTGCAATTTCTTTCTCTTTTCACCATAGTTTCTATATGTAAAGAATTTTAACTGCTAGTTGAAAAAAAAAATAAAGCGTTTTGCAGAAATGTAAAAATTTTGAAAATCGGCTGATTGTTAGAAAAGTTATGACTTCTTAAAGTTGATAAAGGAATCCAAAAATGGCCAAAAATAGTCAAAAATTAAAAAGTTTCAATAGTAAAAAATTTTAATGCAGATTCAAACTATGTTCAATACCATAATCAGAAATGCAAAAATGATTAAAATTGGGTGATTTTTAGCAAAGTTATTGCTCTTCAAAGTTGACAAAATCGTCAATTTTCTACTAAAATACTAATTCACTGCAATTTCTTTCTCTTTCAACCATAGTTTCTATATGTAAAGTATTTTAAATGCTAGTTGAAAAAAAAATTAAAGCGTTTTTCAGAAATGTAAAAAGTTTTGAAAATCGGCTGATTGTTAGAAAAGTTATGACTTCTTAAAAATGATGAAGGAATCCAAAAATGGCCAAAAATAGTAAAAAATTTACAAATGTCAAAAGATACCAATTTTGATGCAAATCCAAACTATGTTCGATACCATAATCAGAAACGCAAAAATTATTAATATTGGGTGATTTTTAGCAAAGTTATTGCTCTTCAAAGTTGACAAAATCGTCAATTTTCTACTAAAATACTAATTCACTGCAATTTCTTTCTCTTTCAACCATAGTTTCTATATGTAAAGTATTTTAAATGCTAGTTGAAAAAAAAATTAAAGCGTTTTTCAGAAATGTAAAAAGTTTTGAAAATCGGCTGATTGTTAGAAAAGTTATGAATTCTTAAAAATGATGAAGGAATACAAAAATGGCCAAAAATAGTCAAAAATTTACAAATGTCAAAAGATACCAATTTTGATGCAAATCCAAACTATGTTCGATACCATAATCAGAATCGCAAAAATTATTAATATTGGGTGATTTTTAGCAAAGTTATTGCTCTTCAAAGTTGACAAAATCGTCAATTTTCTACTAAAATACTAATTCACTGCAATTTCTTTCTCTTTCAACCATAGTTTCTATATGTAAAGTATTTTAAATGCTAGTTGAAAAAAAAATTAAAGCGTTTTTCAGAAATGTAAAAAGTTTTGAAAATCGGCTGATTGTTAGAAAAGTTATGGCTTCTTAAAGTTGATGAAGGAATCCAAAAATGGCCAAAAATAGTAAAAAATTTACAAATGTCAAAAGATACCAATTTTGATGCAAATCCAAACTATGTTCGATACCATAATCAGAAACGCAAAAATTATTAATATTGGGTGATTTTTAGCAAAGTTATTGCTCTTCAAAGTTGACAAAATCGTCAATTTTCTACTAAAATACTAATTCACTGCAATTTCTTTCTCTTTCAACCATAGTTTCTATATGTAAAGTATTTTAAATGCTAGTTGAAAAAAAAATTAAAGCGTTTTTCAGAAATGTAAAAAGTTTTGAAAATCGGCTGATTGTTAGAAAAGTTATGAATTCTTAAAAATGATGAAGGAATACAAAAATGGCCAAAAATAGTCAAAAATTTACAAATGTCAAAAGATACCAATTTTGATGCAAATCCAAACTATGTTCGATACCATAATCAGAATCGCAAAAATTATTAATATTGGGTGATTTTTAGCAAAGTTATTGCTCTTCAAAGTTGACAAAATCGTCAATTTTCTACTAAAATACTAATTCACTGCAATTTCTTTCTCTTTCAACCATAGTTTCTATATGTAAAGTATTTTAAATGCTAGTTGAAAAAAAATTAAAGCGTTTTTCAGAAATGTAAAAAGTTTTGAAAATCGGCTGATTGTTAGAAAAGTTATGAATTCTTAAAAATGATGAAGGAATACAAAAATGGCCAAAAATAGTCAAAAATTTACAAATGTCAAAAGATACCAATTTTGATGCAAATCCAAACTATGTTCGATACCATAATCAGAATCGCAAAAATTATTAATATTGGGTGATTTTAGCAAAGTTATTGCTCTTCAAAGTTGACAAAATCGTCAATTTTCTACTAAAATACTAATTCACTGCAATTTCTTTCTCTTTCAACCATAGTTTCTATATGTAAAGTATTTTAAATGCTAGTTGAAAAAAAATTAAAGCGTTTTTCAGAAATGTAAAAAGTTTTGAAAATCGGCTGATTGTTAGAAAAGTTATGACTTCTTAAAGTTGATGAAGGAATCCAAAAATGGCCAAAAATAGTAAAAATTTACAAAATGTCAAAAGATACCAATTTTGATGCAAATCCAAACTATGTTCGATACCATAATCAGAAACGCAAAAATTATTAATATTGGGTGATTTTTAGCAAAGTTATTGCTCTTCAAAGTTGACAAAATCGTCAATTTTCTACTAAAATACTAATTCACTGCAATTTCTTTCTCTTTCAACCATAGTTTCTATATGTAAAGTATTTTAAATGCTAGTTGAAAAAAAAATTAAAGCGTTTTTCAGAAATGTAAAAAGTTTTGAAAATCGGCTGATTGTTAGAAAAGTTATGAATTCTTAAAAATGATGAAGGAATACAAAAATGGCCAAAAATAGTCAAAAATTTACAAATGTCAAAAGATACCAATTTTGATGCAAATCCAAACTATGTTCGATACCATAATCAGAATCGCAAAAATTATTAATATTGGGTGATTTTTAGCAAAGTTATTGCTCTTCAAAGTTGACAAAATCGTCAATTTTTTAATAAAAAACGATTTCACTGCTCTTAAAGTTGATATAAGAATCCTAAAATGGCCAAAAATAGTCAAAAATTCAAAAGATGCAGCAGTAAAAAATTTTAATGCAGATTCAATCTATGTTCGATGCCATAAAGAGAAATGCAAAAATTTTTAAAATTGGGTGATTTTTAGCAAAGGTTTAGCTCTTCAAAGTTGACAAAATCGTCAATTTTCTACTTAAAAACGATTTCACTGAAGTTTCTTTCTCTTTCAACCATAGTTTCTATATGTAAAGAATTTTAATAGCTAGTTGAATAAAGGATAAAAACGTATTTCAGAAATGTAACAATTTTGAAAATCGGCTGCTTTTTGGAAAAGTTATGACTTCTTAAAGTTAATAAAGGAATCCAAATATGGCCAAAAATATTCAAAAATTAAAAATTGTCAAAAGTAAAAACTTTAATGCAGATTCAAACTATGTTCGATACCATAATCAGAAATGCAAAAATTTTTAAAATTGGGTGATTTTTAGCAAAGTTATTGCTCTTCAATGTTGACAAAATCGTCAATTTTCTACTAAAAAACGATTTCACTGTAGTTTCTTTCTCTTTGAACAATTCTTTCTATATGTAAATAATTTTAATTGCTAGTTCAAAAAAGGATTAAAGCGTTTTTCAGAAATGTAAAAATTTTGAAAATCGGCTGATTTTTGGAAAAGTTATGACTTCTTAAAGTTAATAAAGCAATCCAAATATAGCCAAAAATAGTCAAGAATTAAAAGAATGCAAAAGTAAAAAATTTTAATACAGATTCAAACTATGGTCGATACCATAAACAGAAATGCAAAAATTTTTAAAATTGGGTGATTTTTAGCAAAGGTTTAGCTCTTCAAAGTTGACAAAATCGTCAATTTTCTACTAAAATACTAATTCACTGCAATTTCTTTCTCTTTCAACCATAGTTTCTATATGTAAAGTATTTTAAATGCTAGTTGAAAAAAAAATTAAAGCGTTTTTCAGAAATGTAAAAAGTTTTGAAAATCGGCTGATTGTTAGAAAAGTTATGAATTCTTAAAAATGATGAAGGAATACAAAAATGGCCAAAAATAGTCAAAAATTTACAAATGTCAAAAGATACCAATTTTGATGCAAATCCAAACTATGTTCGATACCATAATCAGAATCGCAAAAATTATTAATATTGGGTGATTTTTAGCAAAGTTATTGCTCTTCAAAGTTGACAAAATCGTCAATTTTCTACTAAAATACTAATTCACTGCAATTTCTTTCTCTTTCAACCATAGTTTCTATATGTAAAGTATTTTAAATGCTAGTTGAAAAAATTAAAAAGCGTTTTCAGAAATGTAAAAAGTTTTGAAAATCGGCTGATTGTTAGAAAAGTTATGACTTCTTAAAGTTGATGAAGGAATCCAAAAATGGCCAAAAATAGTAAAAAATTTACAAATGTCAAAAGATACCAATTTTGATGCAAATCCAAACTATGTTCGATACCATAATCAGAAACGCAAAAATTATTAATATTGGGTGATTTTTAGCAAAGTTATTGCTCTTCAAAGTTGACAAAATCGTCAATTTTCTACTAAAATACTAATTCACTGCAATTTCTTTCTCTTTCAACCATAGTTTCTATATGTAAAGTATTTTAAATGCTAGTTGAAAAAAAAATTAAAGCGTTTTTCAGAAATGTAAAAAGTTTTGAAAATCGGCTGATTGTTAGAAAAGTTATGACTTCTTAAAGTTGATAAAGGAATCCAAAAATGGACAAAAATAGTCAAAAATTAAAAAGTTTCAATAGTAAAAAATTTTAATGCAGATTCAAACTATGTTCAATACCATAATCAGAAATGCAAAAATTTGAAAAATAGGGCGATTTTTAGCAAAGTTATTGCTCTTCAAAGTTGACAAAATCGTCAATTTTCTACTAAAATACTAATTCACTGCAATTTCTTTCTCTTTCAACCATAGTTTCTATATGTAAAGTATTTTAAATGCTAGTTGAAAAAAAATTAAAGCGTTTTTCAGAAATGTAAAAAGTTTTGAAAATCGGCTGATTGTTAGAAAAGTTATGACTTCTTAAAGTTGATAAAGGAATCCAAAAATGGACAAAAATAGTCAAAAATTAAAAAGTTTCAATAGTAAAAAATTTTAATGCAGATTCAAACTATGTTCAATACCATAATCAGAAATGCAAAAATTTGAAAAATAGGGCGATTTTTAGCAAAGTTATTGCTCTTCAAAGTTGACAAAATCGTCAATTTTTTAATAAAAAACGATTTCACTGCTCTTAAAGTTGATATAAGAATCCTAAAATGGCCAAAAATAGTCAAAAATTCAAAAGATGCAGCAGTAAAAAATTTTAATGCAGATTCAATCTATGTTCGATGCCATAAAGAGAAATGCAAAAATTTTTAAAATTGGGTGATTTTTAGCAAAGGTTTAGCTCTTCAAAGTTGACAAAATCGTCAATTTTCTACTTAAAAACGATTTCACTGAAGTTTCTTTCTCTTTCAACCATAGTTTCTATATGTAAAGAATTTTAATAGCTAGTTGAATAAAGGATAAAAACGTATTTCAGAAATGTAACAATTTTGAAAATCGGCTGCTTTTTGGAAAAGTTATGACTTCTTAAAGTTAATAAAGGAATCCAAATATGGCCAAAAATATTCAAAAATTAAAAATTGTCAAAAGTAAAAACTTTAATGCAGATTCAAACTATGTTCGATACCATAATCAGAAATGCAAAAATTTTTAAAATTGGGTGATTTTTAGCAAAGTTATTGCTCTTCAATGTTGACAAAATCGTCAATTTTCTACTAAAAAAACGATTTCACTGTAGTTTCTTTCTCTTTGAACAATTCTTTCTATATGTAAATAATTTTAATTGCTAGTTCAAAAAAGGATTAAAGCGTTTTTCAGAAATGTAAAAATTTTGAAAATCGGCTGATTTTTGGAAAAGTTATGACTTCTTAAAGTTAATAAAGCAATCCAAATATAGCCAAAAATAGTCAAGAATTAAAAGAATGCAAAAGTAAAAAATTTTAATACAGATTCAAACTATGGTCGATACCATAAACAGAAATGCAAAAATTTTTAAAATTGGGTGATTTTTAGCAAAGGTTTAGCTCTTCAAAGTTGACAAAATCGTCAATTTTCTACTAAAAAACGATATTACTGCAATTTCTTTCTCTTTCAATCATAGTTCCTATATGTAAAGAATTTTAAATGCTATTTGAAAAAAGGATTAGAGCGTTTTTCAGAAATTTAAAAATTTTGAAAATCGGCTGATTTTTGGAAAAGTTATCACTTCTTAAAGTTGATAAAGGAATGCAAAAATGGCCAAAAATAGTCAAAAATTTACAAATGTCAAATGAAACCAATTTTAATGCAAATTCAAACTATGTTCGATGCCATAAAGAGAAATGCAAAAATTTTAAAAATTGGGTGATTTTTAGCAAAGTTATTGCTCTTCAAAGTTGACAAAATCGTCAATTTCCTACTAAAAAAAATTTCACTGCAATTTCTTTCTCTTTCAATCATAGTTCCTATATGTAAAGAATTTGAAATGCTATTTGAAAAAAGGATTAAAGCGTTTTTCAGATATGTAAAAACTTTGAAAATCGGGTGATTTTTAGAAAAGTTATGACTTCTTAAAGTTAATAAAGGAATCCAAATATAGCCAAAAATAGTCAAGAATTAAAAGAATGCAAAAGTAAAAAATTTTAATACAGATTCAAACTATGGTCGATACCATAAACAGAAATGCAAAAATTTTTAAAATTGGGTGATTTTTAGCAAAGGTTTAGCTCTTCAAAGTTGACAAAATCGTCAATTTTCTACTAAAAAACGATTTTACTGCAATTTCTTTCTCTTTCAATCATAGTTCCTATATGTAAAGAATTTTAAATGCTATTTGAAAAAAGGATTAGAGCGTTTTTCAGAAATTTAAAAATATTGAAAATCGGCTAATTTTTGGAAAAGTTATGACTTCTTGAAGTTGATAAATGAATTTATAAATTGCCAAAAGTAGTCAAAAATTAAAAAAATCCTAAGAAAAAAATTTTTGTGCAGATTCAAACTAAGTTCGATGCCATAAACAGAAATGCAAAAATTGTAAAAATTGGGTGATTTTTAGCATTGGTTTAGCTCTTCAAAGTTGACAAAATCGTCAATTATCTACTTAAAAACGATTTCACTGGAATTTCTTTCTCTTTCAACCATAGTTTCTATATGTAAAGAATTTTAAATGCTAGTTGAAAAGAGGACTAAAGCGTTTTGCAGAAATGAAAAAATTTTGAAAATCGGCTGATTGATAGTAAAGTTATGACTTCTTAAAGTTGATGAAGGAATCCAAAAATGGCCAAAAGTAGTCAAAAATTAAAAAAATGCAAAAGTAAAAAACTTAAATGTAGATTCAAACTATGTTCGATACCATATCAGAAATGCACAAATTTTTAAATGTTGGTGACTTTTAGCAAAGTTATTGCTCTTTAAAGTTGACAAAATCGTCAATTTTCTACTGAAAAACGAGTTCGCTGCAATTTCTTTCTCTTTTCACCATAGTTTCTATATGTAAAGAATTTTAACTGCAAGTTGAAAAAAAAATTAAAGCGTTTTGCAGAAATGTCAATTTTCTACTGAAAAACGATTTCGATGCAATTTCTTTCTCTTTTCACCATAGTTTCTATATGTAAAGAATTTTAACTGCTAGTTGAAAAGAGGATTAAAACATTTTGCAGAAATGTAAAAATTTTGGAAATCGGCTGATTGTTAGAAAAGTTATGACTACTTTTAAAAATGATGAAGGAATACAAAAATGGCCAAAAATAGTCAAAAATTTACAAATGTCAAAAGAAACCAATTTTGATGCAAATCCAAACTATGTTCGATACCATAATCAGAAACGCAAAAATTATTAATATTGGGTGACTTTTAGCAAAGTTATTGCTCTTCAAAGTTAACAAAATCGTCAATTTTCTACTAAAATACTATTTCACTGCAATTTCTTTCTCTTTTAACAATAGTTTCTATATGTAAAGTATTTTAAATGTTGGTTAAAAAAAAAAAATTAAAGCGTTTTTCAGAAATGTTAAAAGTTTTGAAAATCGGCTGATTGTTAGAAAAGTTATGACTTCTTAAAGTTGATAAAGGAATCCAAAAATGGCCAAAAATAATCAAAAATTAAAAAGTTTCAATAGTAAAAAATTTTAATGCAGATTCAAACTATGTTCAATACCATAATCAGAAATGCAAAAATTTGAAAAATAGGGCGATTTTTAGCAAAGTTATTGCTCTTCAAAGTTGACAAAATCGTCAATTTTTTAATAAAAAACGATTTCACTGCTCTTAAAGTTGATATAAGAATCCAAAAATGGCCAAAAATAGTCAAAAATTCAAAAGATGCAGCAGTAAAAAATGTTAATGCAGATTCAATCTATGTTCGATGCCATAAAGAGAAATGCAAAAATTTTTAAAATTGGGTGAATTTTAGCAAAGGTTTAGCTCTTCAAAGTTGACAAAATCGTCAATTTTCTACTTAAAAACGATTTCACTGAAGTTTCATTCTCTTTCAACCATAGTTTCTATATGTAAAGAATTTTAATTGCTAGTTGAATAAAGGATAAAAACGTATTTCAGAAATGTAACAATTTTGAAAATCGGCTGATTTTTGGAAAAGTTATGACTTCTTAAAGTTAATAATGGAATCCAAATATGGCCAAAAATATTCAAAAATTAAAAATTGTCAAAAGTAAAAACTTTAATGCAGATTCAAACTATGTTCGATACCATAATCAGAAATGCAAAAATTTTAAAAATTGGGTGATTTTTAGCAAAGTTATTGCTCTTCAATGTTGACAAAATCGTCAATTTTCTACTAAAAAACGATTTCACTGTAGTTTCTTTCTCTTTGAACAATTCTTTCTATATGTAAATAATTTTAATTGCTAGTTCAAAAAAGGATTAAAGCGTTTTTCAGAAATGTAAAAATTTTGAAAATCGGCTTATTTTTGGAAAAGTTATGACTTCTTAAAATTAATAAAGGAATCCAAATATGGCCAAAAATAGTCAAGAATTAAAAGAATGCAAAAGTAAAAAATTTTAATACAGATTCAAACTATGGTCGATACCATAAACAGAAATGCAAAAATTTTTAAAATTGGGTGATTTTTAGCAAAGGTTTAGCTCTTCAAAGTTGACAAAATCGTCAATTTTCTACTAAAAAACGATTTTACTGCAATTTCGTTCTCTTTCAATCATAGTTCCTATATGTAAAGAATTTTAAATGCTTTTTGAAAAAAGGATTAGAGCGTTTTTTAGAAATTTAAAAATTTTGAAAATCGGCTGATTTTTGGAAAAGTTATCACTTCTTAAAGTTGATAAAGGAATGCAAAAATGGCCAAAAGTAGTCAAAAATTAAAAAAATGCCAAAGCAAACATTTTAATGCAGATTCAAACTATGTTCGATACCATAGTCAGAAACGAAAAAATTTGAAAAATAGGGTGATTTTTAGTAAAGTTATTGCTCTTCAAAGTTGACAAAATCGTCAATAATCTACTAAAAAACGATTTCACTGGAATTTCTTTCTCTTTCAACCATAGTTTCTATATGTAACGAATTTTAAATGCTTTTTGAAAAAAGGATTAGAGCGTTTTTCAGAAATTTAAAAATATTGAAGATCGGCTGATTTTTGGAAAAGTTATGACTTCTTGAAGTTGATAAATGAATTTATAAATTGCCAAAAGTAGTCAAAAATTAAAAAAATCCTAAGAAAAAATGTTAGTGCAGATTCAAACTAAGTTCGATGCCATAAACAGAAATGCAAAAATTGTAAAAATTGGGTGATTTTTAGCAAAGGTTTAGCTCTTCAAAGTTGACAAAATCGTCAATTTTCTACTAAAAAACGATTTCACTGCAATTTCTTTCTCTTTCAACCATAGTTTCTATATGTAAAAGAATTTGAAATGCTAGTTGAAAAGAGGATTAAAGCGTTTTGCAGAAATGCAAAAATTTTAAAAATCTACTGATTGTTAGAAAAAGTTATGACTTCTTAAAGTTGATGAAGGAATCCAAAAATGGCCAAAAGTAGTCAAAAATTAAATAAATGCAAAAGTTAAAAGTTT
>JAECWN010000398.1:282500-287500 GCA_018150725.1 Drosophila quadrilineata | reverse complement strand
AGCTAAACTAGCTAAACTAAGCTAAACTAGCTAAACTAGCTAAACTAAGCTAAACTAAGCTAAACCAAAAGCTAAACTAGCTAAACCAAGCTAAGCTAAAAGCTAAACTAAGCTAAACTAAGCTAAGCTAAGCTAAACTAAGCTAAACTAAGCTAAACTAAGCTAAACTAAGCTAAACTAAGCTAAACTAAGCTAAACTAAGCTAAACTAAGCTAAACTAAGCTAAACTAAGCTAAACTAAGCTAAACTAAGCTAAACTAAGCTAAACTAAGCTAAACTAAGCTAAACTAAGCTAAACTAAGCTAAACTAAGCTAAACTAAGCTAAACTAAGCTATTCAGCTAAACTAGCTAAACTAAAAGCTAAACTAAGCTAAACTAAGCTAAACTAAGCTAAACTAAGCTAAACTAAGCTAAACTATTTAACTAACTAGCCAAGCTAAGCTGAAAGCTAAAATAAGCTAAACAAGCTAAACTAAGCTAAAGCTAAGCTAAATGAAGCTAAACTAAGGCTAAGCTAAAGCTAAATAAGCTAAACTAAGCTAAACTAAGCTAAACTAAACCAAACTAAGCTAAACTAAGCCTAAAAATGGCTAAACTAAAACTAAACTAGCTAAACTAAGCTAAACTAGCTAAACTAGCTAAGCCTAAGCTAAACCTAGCTAAGCTAAGCTAAACTAAGCTAAAACTAAGGCAAACTAAGCTAAACTAAACTAAACTAAGCTAAACTAAGCTAAACTAAGCTAAACTAAGCTAAACTAGCTAAACTAAGCTAAACTAAGCTAAACTAAGCAAACAAAGCTAAACTAAGCTAAACTAAGCTAAACTAGCTAAACTAAACTAAACTAAATAAAACTAAGCTAAACTAAGCTAAACTAAGCTAAACTAAGCTAAACTAGAAAAAACTAGCTAAACTAAGCTAAACTAAGCTAAACTAAGCTAAACTAAGCTAAACTAAGCTAAACTCAGCTAAAGCTAAGCTAAAACTAAGCTAGAGAACTGAGCTAAGCTAAACAAACTAAGCTAAACTAAAGCTAAACTAGCTAAACTAGCTAAACTAAGCTAAACTAAAGCTAAACTAAGCTAAACTAAGCTAAACTAAGCTAAACTAAGCTAAACTAAGCTAAACTAAGCTAAACTAAGCTAAACTAAGCTAAACTAAGCTAAACTAGCTAAACTAGCTAAGAAACTAAGCTAAACTAGCTAAACTGAAGCTAAACTAGCTAAACTAAGCTAAACTCAAAGCTAAACTAAGCTAAACTAAGCTAAACTAAAGCTAAACTGGCTAAGCTAAGCTAAACTAAGCTAAACTAAGCTAAACTAAGCTAAACTAAGCTAAACTAAGCTAAACTAAGCTAAACTAAGCTAAACTAAGCTAAACTAAGCTAAACTAAGCTAAACTAGCTAAACTAAACTAAACTACAAGCTAAACTAAGCTAAACTAAAAGCTAAGCTAAGCTAAACTAAGCTAAACTAAGCTAAACTAAGCTACAAGCTAGCTAAACTAAGCTAAACTAAGCTAAGCTAGCTAAACTAGGCTAAGCTAGCTAAACTAAGCTAAGCTAGCTAAGCTAAGCTAAAAACTAAGCTAAACTAGCTAAACTAAGCTAAACTAAGCTAGCCAAGCTAAACTAAGCTAAACTAAGCTAAGCTAAGCTAAACTAAGCTAAACTAAGCTAAACTAAGCTAAGCTAAGCTAAACTAAGCTAAACCTAGCTAAACTAAGCTAAACTAAGCTAAACTAAAAAAGCTAAACTAAGCTAAAAAGCTAAACTAAGCTAAACTAAGCTAAGCTAGCTAAACTAGCTAAACTAAGCTAAACTAGCTAAACTAAGCTAAGAAGCTAAGCTAAGCTAAACTAAACTAAGCTAAACTAAACTAAGCCTGAAACTAGCTAAACTAAGCTAAACTAAGCTAAGCTAGCTAAACTAAGCTAAACTAGCAAAGCTAAACTAAGCTAAACTAAGCTAAACTAAACTAAACTAAGCTAAACTAAGCTAAACTAAGCTAAACTAAGCCAAACTAAGCTAAGCTAAAGCTAGAAAGCTAAGCTAAACTAAGCTAAACTAAGCTAAACAAGCTAAACTATCAAGCTAAACTAAGCTAAACTAAGCTAAACTAAGCTAAACTAAGCTAAGCTAAGCTACTAGACTAGCTAAACTAAGCTAAACCAAGCTAAACTAAGCTAAACTAGTAAACTGGCTAAAGCTGACTCAAGCTAAACTAAGCTAAAAGCTAAACTAAGCTAAACTAGCTAAACTAAGCTAAACTAAGCTAAACTAGCTAAACTAAGCTAGGCACAAGCTAAACTAAGCTAAACTACGCTAAACTAAGCTAAGCTAAGCTATTCAATAAACTAAAGCTAAACTGGCTAAACTAAACTAGCAAGCTAAACTAAACTAAACTAAACTAAACTAAACTAGACAGACTAGACTAAGACTGAGCGAACTAGACTAGACTAGACCAGACTAGACTAGACTTGAACTAGACTAGACTAGACTAGACTAGACTAGACAAGACTAGACTAGACTAGACTTCATTGAGACTAGGCCAGAACCCCAGACTGACTAGGCCAGGACTAGACTGGACTAGACTAGACTAGACTGGACTGCTAGACTAGACTAGACCAGACTGGACTGGACACAGACTAGACTAGACAAGACTAGACTAGACTGAACTAGACAGACCAGACTGACTAGACTAGACAGACCCCAAGCCCAGACTGGAGCTAGACTGGACCCCAGACTAGACTGGACTAGACTGAACTAGACTAGACTAGACTAGACTAGACTAGACTAGACTAGACTAGACTAGACAGACTGAACTGGACTAGACTAGACTAGACTAGACTAGACTAGACTGGACAGACTAGACTAGACTAGACTGGACCAGACTAGACCAGACTAGACCAGACTGAACTAGACAGACTAGACAACTGACTGAACTAGACTAGACTAGACTAGACTAGACTAGACTAGACCTGAACTGAGCCTTGGGCCAGACTGAACTAGACTGAGACTTCAGACTAGACTGAACTAGAACTGAACTGAGACTAGACTAGACTGAGACTAGACCAGACTGAACTGAACTAAGACAGACTAGACTAGGCTAGACTAGACTAGACTAGACTAGACTGAGACTAGACATAGAATAGGCTAGCTAGACTGGGCTAGACTGAACTAGACTAGACTAGACTAGACTGAGCTAGACTAGACTAGACTGAGCTAGACTGGAGACTAGACTGAACTGGACTGACTGACTAGACGAGACTAGACTAGACCAGACTGGGCTGAACTGAACTGGAAAGACTAGACTAGACTAGACTGAACTAGACTGAACTCAAGACTGAACTAGACTGGACTGAACCTCAACTAGACTGAACTGAACTGGACTAAGACTAGACTGGAGCTGAGATGGACTGAACTAGACTGAGACTAGACTAGACTATTGAACTGAACTAGACCAGACTGAACTAGACTAGACTAGACTGAACCAGACTGGAACTGAACTGGGCCAGACTAGACTAGACTGAACTAGACACAGACTAGACTAGACTAGACTAGACTAGACTAGACTGAACTAGACTAGACTAGACTAGACTAGACTGGACCAGACTAGACTAGACTAGACTGAACCCAACTGAACAGACTAGACTGAACCAGACTGAGACACTAGACTGAGACTAGAACTGGACCTAGACTGGAAGAACTGAGCTAGAGCTAGACTAGACTGAGACTGAACAGACCTCCAGACTGAACTAGACTGGAGCTCAGACTAGACTAGACTAGGCTAGACTAGACTGAACGAGACACAGACTGGAACTGAACTGAACTAGACTGAACTGAACCCAGACTGAACTAGACTGGACAAGACTGAACCAAGACTAGACTGAACTGAACTGAACTGAGACTAGACTAGACTAGACTGAACTAGACTGGACTGCTAGACTGAGACTGAACTGAACTGAACTAGACCGAGACTAGACTGAACTGAACTAGACTAGACTAGACTAGACTAGACTAGACTAGACTAGACTAGACTAGACTAGCTAGACTGAACAGGACTAGACTGAACTAGACTAAACTGGACTGAACTGGACTAGACTGAACTAGACTAGACTAGACTAGACTGGAACTAGACAGCAGAACTGAACTGAACTGAACTAGACTGGAGCAGACTAGGCTAGACTGGGCAACCAGAACTAGACTAGACTGACTAGACTGAGACTAGACTGAACTAGACTAGACTAGACTAGACTGAACTAGACTAGACTGAACTGAACTAGACTAGACTAGACTAGACTGAACTAGACTAGACTGGACTAGACTAGACTAGACTGAAGGCGAGACTAGACTGACTGAACCCCAGACAGACTAGACTGAACTGAACTAGACTAGACTAAACTAAACTAAACTAAACTAAACTAAGCTAAACTAAACTAAACTAAACTAAACTAAACTAAGCTAAACTAAGCTAAACTAAACTAAACTAAACTAAACTAAACTAAACTAAACTAAACTAAACTAAAAACTAAGCTAAACTAAACGAAACTAAACTAAACTAAACTAAACTAAACTAAGCTAAACTAAACTAAACTAAATAAACTAAACTAAACTAAACTAAACTAAACTAAACTAAACTAAACTAAACTAAACTAAACTAAACTAAACTAAACTAAACTAAAACTAAACTAAAGCTAAGCTAAACTAAACTAAACTAAACTAAACTAAACTAAACTAAAGCTAAACTAAGCTAAACTAAACTAAACTAAACCTAAACTAAACTAAGCTAAATAAACTAAAACTAAACTAAACTAAACTAAGCTAAGCTAAACTAAACTAAACTAAACTAAACTAAACTAAAACTAAACTAAACTAAACTAAACTAAACTAAACTAAACTAAACTAAACTAAAAAAAAAAAAAAAAAAGCTAAACTAAACTAGTAAACTAAGCTAAACTAAACTAAACTAAACTAAACTAAACTAAACTAACCTAAACTAA